>JAQQSZ010006432.1:0-13594 GCA_028646595.1 Phalanger gymnotis
CAGATATTAAATTGATTGTATTTGGAATGAGAGGAAAATCTCCTGCACAGAAAATTAAGAACTTAAAAAATGATCCGTTTTTGGTAAGTTTACATTAATATTACCTTTTGTTTAAGTCTTGCTGGTCTTTCAAATAGTATTTAATTGGTTGACTGAAAAACAATGATAACCATGGCATTTGGACTGTTTCCCAACTCTTGTAATTTGCTGGGTCAGTCTCACTTACTTGGTAAATTTAAAGTCACTGAAAAACATGAAGAAATACTGTAGAGAGATGTGGTCAGAAAAACTTCCATAAGGCCTTTTCAGACATTAAAGGGTGCAGAAAAATGCAAAATGCCTAAAAATTGTTTTGAATCATTCTGCCAAATCTCAGACACTACCATATCTTGGCTGCCTTCTTGATAATTCAGTCTAGCTGCTTGAAATTCTCCCCACCCCCAAAGGATGGAGCTTTCTAATGCTTTAGCAAGAGTGTTATAAGGAAATAGCATTGCTCATATGCCATCCTTTTTTAGAGATTTCCAGAGACATAAAAAGCATTTAATTATGTTATGGAAAGATCAATGTTCATAAATTCTTTCCGTTAATTCTAGTTTTTTTATTTAACAGTTGCACATTGATGACATTGGTGACATCACAAAAGTTTCTTTTATATTGCCTGACTCATGTTTGAAGAAAGGAATTAAACTACACAAGGTACTGTTCTATAAATCATATTTAAATTATTGCAAGAAACATATTCTTTGAACCAAACCTTTTTGGAATATTAAATTCTGCATAGCTTAGAAATAAATCATTTTCCCAGTAAATAAACACTATTCTTCCTCCCCTGAGAAATAGTGAGTAAAATGTTATAAATCTATTGAGGGAAAGAAAGAACCTTAGAGGCCTGCATCATTACCTGTCAAGGAGAATGCCTTGGACTAAAATTCACACTGAGGGAGTCAGAATGACTAGAAGCCCCTGAGTTGCCTTCCAGTTCTATGTCTGTGAACTGTGATCCTATGATATACAACCCCAGAAGGAGGTGAGGTCTAGACATGGAGTGTGATGAGAGGGAACATAGAGGTTACACTGAAGCCAGGACTGCTCCCTCCCAGGAGCTTTTGCTAAGAGGAGAAAGGTTTTCCTAGACTACCTCTGAGTACAAGAATTTTCTGAAGGAGAAAAAGCCAAGGACCCCAGGGGCCTGGTTAAGGCACTATTCCTAGTTTGATGCTGGCACCTTCCCTTTTTCTCCCTGTTCATGATGCTGTTTGTAGAAGAAGATAGAGTTTGAAGAAGCTACTTTGCCCTCCGCACATAAGAAAACAAGTTATTAACACCTACCAGGCTATGAATTGGAGAACTGAGTGAAATGCTAGACATTATTTGAAGTGGAATTTTTACCCGGATATCATCATCTTTTTGGCTTTTCATCAGTCCCATTTCCAGATAAATGTTCTGTTTTCCTATCCATTCTGTCTTTCTCTCTCTGTTTTACCTCTCGTGAATTGTATACCATTAACATTTATAGAGTGATCACTGTGTACAGGACTTTGTGCTACAGTTGCCTATTCATTTGGGACTCAATTTTTGTTCTAATCTTTATTCTATGGATTGCTCCACTCTAACATGGGAATGACTAGTCTTCCTAACTAGATTATAAATGTGCCATACTCCTTGGCATCACTCAGATAATGCAAAATGATGTTATGCAAGTAATAGGCACTAAATAAATATGATGAATAAATGAAATATTTAACCAATAAAGACCTCATTGTTTTTTCTCTTACTGTTCCCCATTGCATTATTCCTCTTTCCACAATCCTGCCACACTTAAATTTTGGGTAGAAGATGAATATGAAATATTTGGCCTCATGAAATGAAAATTACTGACCTAGAAGGAAGGGGTGATTACTTTTGTTCTTATACTGGTCTTCATTAGGGATCTGTTCATTCTTGTTCATGAGAAGAAAAATTAGAATAGGAATACTGAAAAGCTTACGCTGAAGGAAAACATCCTACAAAGTTGAGAATAACCCAACAGAGTTCTTTTTTTATTTAAGAAAATCAATTATATCTAAGCAGTTCTTTTGAGAAAACCATATTTTCCCAAAGATTTTGAAATATAAATGCATGGATCAAATGTACTTAAGACAAGTCAACAGGGACTAGCATAGGGCCCAATAACATGTTACATTCTGAAAAGACTGCTATTTCTTTGGAGTTCCACCTAGTTTTAGAGTCTCCGAGTGAAAAAAGAAGACAGATTCTGACTCTGGATCTTTGGAAAAGATAAAAGTTTACAGAGCAGAAAGGCGAGGCATCAGACCAGAAATAGATTGGTTCTTGTAATTGGGGTATCATAGGTGAGGCTATTTATATTAGAGAGATGGGAGTGAGAACACATCAATCCTCACCCTTGATGATATAGTAATAAAATAAAGACAAAGTGGGGATTTGCCCCTTAGGGCAGTGGGAGGAATTGGCTCTGAGCTAAACAGTGAGGTTGAAAAGGAGTCCACATTAAGCCATAAAAAAAAGAACTGAGGCGAGGCCGATACATTTCTTTTAAAAAGGGTTTGGGGGAACTTAGAGATTTGGGTCTGTGTTGAGAGGGAAGGATGAGATCATGTTTTTCTAAGTAATACAAACTATTTTCTATTACTTACATAATTCTATAGAAAAAAGAATGAAGAGAGGAAGAATATATAACATAATGATGGAGTAATAGAAAGACTAGGCCCTCATTGGTCAGTCCTCCCTTTATACTGAAAAACACATTTAGCAAGAATACTGTGAATATTAGTCACCCAGAAAACATTGAATTCAAATAGCAGAAGTGGTAAATATGATCTCAGATAAGGAATAAGTAAAAGTAGATATGGTCAAGACGCGTACAGGAAAATTATATATTATATATACATATATAGTCATATGTATAATATACATAGCATCTAATTGCATAAGGGAAAGTCTAACTGAAACCAATTAGCAAAGAATGGGGAGTCTGACACTACTGTATTTCAAAGTATAATATTAAGCAGTTATTAAAACTATCTTGTACTGGATTTTGAAAAAAAAATGTTGATTAGTACAATAAGTCACATAAACAATACCTAGAAACAAATTCAGACAAAAGTCTAGTGTTTGCAAAAGTCAAGAACACAAACTCCTGGAGAAAGAACTATATTTGACAAGCATTGCTGGAAAAGAGTCTGGCAAAAAATAGAGTTCACTTAGCATCTCCTTCTTTATAACATATAAATTAAAAGTAGATGAATATTCTCAATATAAAACATCATACCATAAACAAATTAAAGTAGAATACAAAGTTACATATTGCACAATTATAGATGGCCAGTGATAGAAGAAATCATCAAAGACAAAGGAACCAATTTTGGTTTTATTTTTTTAAAGTTGGAAAAGTTTTTGCATGAGTGCAATCTATATAGGTAGACTAAGAAATGGGTTATAACTTGGGAAAACCTGGCATTAAATATCTCTAATAAAATCTTGCTCTTTAAAAGGTAATTGAAATAAATATATAAGAATAAACACCATTCTCCAGCAAAGTGGTTAAAGGATGTAAAAAAAATGCTTAAAAAGAAATTCAGTTAATAACTATCTGAAAAAATGCTCAGAATCGATAGTGATCAATGACATAAAATTTAATTCCGTAAGCATTTATTAATTACCTAAATAGAAGACACCGTGCTAGGTGCTGTTAATACAAAGATTTTTTTTTGTTGTTGTTGTTGTTTAAAGAGAATACTAATGAATCTTAGTAACCTTAAAATGTTACTTCATCAACATTAAAATAACAAAGAAGCTAAAAGATAAGAAAACTCATTGTTGGAGAGGATAAGGTAGAAGTTATAAAACTTTTTGGTCTCAAGACCCTTTTATACTCTTAAAAATTATTGAAGAGCCCAAAGGGCTATTATTTAAGTGGATTATAACTATCCATTTAGAAATTAAAATGTAAAATTTGAAAATGTTAATTCATTTAAAATAGCAATAATAAACCTATTATGTGTTGACATAAATAGCATGTTTTTATGAAAAATAATGAAAAATTGGAATGATTTTTCAAAGCAAAAAATAGTGAGAACTATGGCATTACATTGTTTTACATATTTTTTCAAAGCTCCTTAATTGACAAATAGAAGACAGTACAACACTCATATCTGCTTCTGCACTCTCTCTGTTGAAATACTTTGTTTTAATTGTATATGAAGAAAATCCAGCCTCACACGGATATATTGTCAGAAAAGAGAAGTATTTTAATATGGAAATAACATGTTAGTATTATTATGAAAACTAATTTAACCTCTAAGACACAACCCCTTCCCCCCAAGGGTCTCAGAGACCTCTAGAATTCCACATGCTATACCATGAGAACTGCTGGACTATGGAACTAAAACTACACTAAGTCAATGCTCATGGATGGGTGAATTGATACAATCATTCTGGAAAAAAAATTGTCATTATACAAGCAGATAAAATCAAGTGGTTGCTGTATCAATGTTTCTTAGGTTTTTGGTTACTTTGTGTTAAAAAGAGTAATAGTTTCAATACTATAGATATTTGAATGACCAAAATCTCTGTCCACTGAATAGAAACGAATTAATTAATAAGACCTGAATTCTTTTCTGTTGCCGGCAGCTCCGGCTCAAAGACATGGATACGAAGGAAGAGCTGGCCTTTTATGTGGCAGACCGGTGGCTCTTTGATGAAAATGGATCAGAAAGCGTGACAGAGCTAGCGGCAGTCAGGCCAGAAAAGGAACCCCTAAGAGGTATCGCTGCTAAAATAAGAAATAACCCTCCAAATTTTTTTTTTCCTGAAGTATTTCATTAGGTTGCTCATTTCACATTAAAGGGTTTCTAATCTTGGAGAAATCTCTTATTAGTCACAAGGACTTCCAATGTGCCTTAGTCTTACTCCTACTTATAAGATTAGGACTAAAAATTGTAACATCAAAGATTGAGAGTTGTAAGGGGCTTTCAGGGCCATCTTGCCCAACTCCTTCATTTCAGAGATGACAAAATTCACTAATTTGCTCAAAGTGACCCAGGTAGTAATGGGAGAGCTGGAATCTGAACACAGGAACTTCAATTCTAAATCTAGCACACTTTCTACTGTGCCTAGTAACATGCATATCAGTTAACTAACTTAGACAAGTAACTTCATTCATTTTAAATGTGAGGTGGAGTATGTGTTTGGTTTTTAATGCTCCATTGTGCTAGAATTTTTTTTAACATAGTAAGATTTTTTTTAATGATCACTATGTTTTATAATTTAAACTTAAATGAAAATGGAAGAAGAGTCTAAATCTGGTAAAATGTTGATGCATATAATAGCTAGTATTCATATAGTGTTTTAAGGTTTGCAAAGTACTTTATAAATATTTTGTTTGATCCTTACAAGTTCCCTGGGATGTAGGTGCAATTCTTATTGCTATAATTCTTATTCCTAAGGAGCCTGAGGCAGGTAGTGGTTAAGTGACTTGCCCAGGGTTATACACTAGGAAGTGTCTGAGGTCAAAAACTTGAGTCTTCCTGACTCCAGGTACAGCAGTCTAGCTGCTTCTTTACCTAGCTACACTTCAAAATCTTCCATTTATATATGTCTCTCTCTGGATTTGTTACAGAAATGGAGAAGTTGGTTTTTATGCCAATTCTGACTAATTCTGTAGTATATGTATATATATTTATATATATGTATATATATGCACATATATATATACACACACATACATATATGTATGTATAGATACACTCATATATACATATATGCATGACACACACACAGACTCACAGACCCACACTGCAATCTTTATCACTAAAGTATATAGAAATGGGTGGGCAAAGACTCTTAGTATCTTTTCTGTTTCAGACCCAGAAGGCTAGTTAAGTTGGTGAAAGTTTTCATAACTCTTTTTTTTCTACAGTTAACACTGCCCTTGCTAAAATATTTTTGTCATGCTGCCTAAAGGAGCATGTACTACCTAACAATATGCTGTCATCTAGACATCATGGTAGATGATAATTATTGCTATCAGTAGGAAATGTTAATGCATATTGAAGGGGAGAGTTGAGCCGCTTCCCCAGACCACATTAATTGGTAGTGGCAGCAATTATCTCACTGAGAGCCTAATACCCAGTGCTGCTGATTTGGAACAGACATAGGAACCTCCCTTTGTGGTTCTTTTTCTCCTTGTTCATAAAATTCCACAGCAGACAAGGAAACACTAACTCAATTTAAAAGCTATAATTAATACGAAGAGAACTTACTTAAATAGCAGGCTTTTTCTCGCTCTGAATGGAAATTAGAGTAGGAGCATGGATCTAAAGTATGGAATTTGGTTAACATCTGAAAATGGAAACTCATCACCAAAAAACTCTGAGGCTTGGTGTTTCACCCTACTATTCCTTTGAGCATTCCTCAAAAAAAGGAAGACATGATGGCACCTTACATCATATTTGAGTAAAAGATGTTAGGTCTTGACCTTGAGAAAATTATAGAGACTGTTTATTTTCACTTCAGGCACAATACAATAAACACAGTCAATACTTAGTAAATCTAGTTCAACCCCTTCACTTTACAGTTAGGGAAAATGAGACCAGAGAAGTGGTGACTTGTCCAACATCATGGAGAGTACTACTTAAGTAGTAGAACCACCATTCAAACATAGTCCTTTTGATTCCAAATGCAGTACTTTTCAAACTGCACCACACTAACCAAGGCCTATGGTTGATATTTCTAACACAGTTATTTATATTAAACATTGAATGGATGAATAAAGCTTTTATTCAGCACCTTCTTCATACAAAACACTAAGCATTGGGTATACAAATAGAAAAGTAAGACAATCCCTGATCTCAAGCAGCTTACATTCTTAGGAAGGAAACAATGGATATGGACGCTTTCAGCTGGAAGTGTGATGGAAAGGTCCCATGGCCTTAGAGTACAGTGGCAAAACAAATGATAATAGTTGAATGTCTTTTTGGATTATCATTTCCACTGAGAAGATCATATCAGTTTTTGATGTTGAACCATATGACATTATCAAAGTCTTTGATAATAATAATTTTCTTTCCTGGGTATTTAATAGATGTATGGCACCTGCAGGAGCTGTTGCCAGGCTGCATAGGGACAGGGTTTCTTCCCAGGATGACTGAGGGCACCAGGTTGGAAATATTGCTATTCCAAAGTCTCTTGGGTTCAGGGTCCTTAGCTTTCTCCACCAGGATCTGAGGGTAGATGGTATTCAAGGAGGTGATGGTGGTGATTCAACTCCTCTGGCACATGCTACCTTCTGCTTCCCCCTCAGAGGACCCCTCAGGGAAGGGAAGCCTAGGCTTCCTTGACCACTTTGTGAGTGACATTTATTTGGCAACTGGTGGTGAATGCCATCTTGAAGTTTTTTTCCCCTGATGAGAGCTGTGATGGCTGAGCTAGAAGCAAAACTGGTGGTCTGGGCAGTGCGAGCTCTTGTGTTTATCCACGCCATTGGTGGCAGTTGAAAAGCCGGTGTTACTGGTGGTGATGAGGAAGATCCCTTCTCCACAACTTCTCATTTTAGTGATGGCTATGAAATGAGGCTGGAAATAAATCTGGTGGCCTGGAGAACACTGCTATCCTCAACATTTATGGCTATCTTCACCAGGGTCAAAAGGGGAGATGACAGTCAAGGGTAAAGGAGTAGGGATTTGACTCACCAGAGACATGCTGCCTCCTATTTTTCCCACAGGCTTCATTGTTAATTCAGTTAAACCAGATCACCTGTACTGTGGGTATATGTTATGGATCCCTGAATGTGCTTTTTCATTAAATTTTCCTTCTTTGCTTTGTTTACAGATGTGATTTACCTAGTTAGTATCCACACAGGGATACAGCCAGCATCGGGAACTGATGTGGATATCTTTATCACAATATTTGGGGAAAATGGAGACTCTTGTCAAAGAAAACTCAGGCATTCGGGGTTAAATTCCAGTTTTGAAAGAGGACAGGTATAGTATGAGCTAAAGGAAACAACTGTGTGTATGTATGTACATATTTGTGTATGAGAGAGTGTGTGTATATGCCATAGGAAACCTGCTTGCCTTTCAGAAAAGTCTTTTTTAAAAAACAGTAATTGACAGAAGTGATTAATCTTAAAGCACAGCTTCCAACATGTAGTAGGTGAACAACAGATATTCATTGATGATGTCAAAATTATTATGGGTTCTTATCACCATCACTATGACTATTAAGTACAATAAAAATAGCCATTGAAAAATGGTGGCCTAACAATGATTCAGATATAATTAGAAAAATAATGAATGATATGAACTCCCGTGATAATTTGTGAGTCCATATGAATGTTCATTGTGAATATGCTTTATTTTTCTTCTGCTTTCTTTTTTAAAAAAATCATTTTATTTTGCATTCATTTCCAGCCATACCTTTCTACCTAACTTTCTGCTTGCCAGCCTGCTTATCTTTCTGTGTGAAAAAGATTTTTTGAAAAATTCAGCAAAAACATTCAACATGTCAGCTGTGTCAGACAGTATATGCAATACTCCATACTAATAGTCACATACTTCTTAAATGAAAGGGGGAGAAATGCATTTCTCTTCTCTGAGGCCCCCCAAGTTAGGTAACTATAATTACACATCATTTCATTCTATTTGTCTTTCCAGATACATTGTTACATTATCAGGTATATTGTTTTCCAAGTTCTGTTCACTTCACTTCATATCATTCATATATCTTTCCTAGTTTTTCTGTACACTTTATATTCATCATTTCTTACGGAGCAATAATACTCCACTATATTAATGTGATACTTTGTATAGTCATCCTCCCATTAACAGGCACCTGTTTTATTCAAACTTTTTTCTTTAAAAATAAAATTTTGTTGATATATTGTTTTCATATCACATTTTCCAATGAAGCTCTCCTCCTCTCACCTTCCTATATCCATTGTTTATGACACATAACAAGAGATTAAAAGTTCCATGTAACTAACCAACATATCAACCAAGTTTAATATTACATGTGGTATCTTGCTGCCATAGCTCCCACCTCTGCAAAGAAAGGAGGAAGTAGAAGCTTTTGTATGTCTTCCTTAGGGCCAAGTTTGGTTCATAATTTTGTAGCATCCAAATTTGTTGTCATTATTCTTTTTATTTACATTTTCGTAGTTACTGTTTTTCTGGTTACATTGACTTTCCATTCTATCAGTCCATATAAATCGTTGCATACTTCTCTGTATTCATCATTTCATATTTCATGGGAATATTTCGTTACATTCATGTATGACACCTTGTTTAGTTATTTTCCCAATAAATGGACATTGCAGTCCTTTGCTACCACAAAAAGTTTTGTTATGAATATGTTGGTGTTTATAGAACTTTTCTTTTTATCATTGATAAACTTGGGCCACATGTCTAACGGTGTAATCTTTGAGACTAAGTGAATGACTATTTAAATAATGTTTTTTCAAATTCCAAATGTGTTCCAGAATGATAATATGAATTTTCAGCTTCACCAGTAATGTTTCAGTGTACTCATCTTTCCACAAACCCTCCCGCATTGACAATTACCATCTTTGTCACCTTTGCAAACATTTTGGTTTTGAGGTAAAACTGAAGAAGATTTTTGATGGGAATTTTTCTTATTTTTGAAAATTTGGAGCAGTCCAAAATTCTCCTTTTAAGAATTGGTTGTTTTTATCCTTTAACCTTTAACTTATGAGCGAATGGCTTTTATATTTCGGTATGTTGCCTTTATAAATTGTATATAATGCCTCTGTCAGAGATGTTTGATAGAAATATTTTCCCACTAGACCACTTCCTTTCTTATCCTAATTGCTCTAATTTTGTTTGTACAAAACCATTCAATTTCATGTAAGCTAATTTTTCCATTTTACCTTTATTCATTATTAAGAATTTTCTCTCCCTAGCCCCACAGGTATATCTGTGAAAGTTACCTAATCTAGTTCTTTTGCAATCTTTTTACGCTGGGCCCTTAATATTTAGGTTACATTTCCATTTGGGTTTACTATATTATAATGTGTAAGATATGTTGCTCTGAACCCAGTTTCAGCCATTCTGCTTTCTAGTTTCCCTAGCAATTGTAATCAAATAGGGAGTTTTTCTCTAGGTAATCCCATTTATTTTCCATGACAAAAAGTTTTTCTATGAAGATTTTGGTAAACATCTTGCCCTTACCCTCCTTGGGGGGGGGGGGGTAATATGCCTGTAATTCAAGATTTGTGGGTAAAAGTGCATGAACATTTTATTTCCTTTTATTTCATATAATTCAAAAATGTTTTCCAGAATTATTTTGCCTCAGTTTTCTAAAATAAGAAAAGTGGAATGGAGCTGTAGGAAAACCAAACAAAGTGAACATGTTGCACTAAGATGTCTCTATGTTCAACTCAGTACAAGATGATGATGATGATATCATTTATGTAGTTTTTAAAGGTTTGAAAAATGTTTTGTGCATGTCAACTCATTTAATCCTCACAATAATCCTGTGAGGTGGGGGATTTCATTATCACCATTGGTAGAGGAAATTTCCTCATCAAGGAGTTCCCTATATTGAAAAAACAATAACAGGCCCATTTCCTATTCCTATGAGTGTTTGAGAAAGAATGGGAGAGACAGAGCTAGAAATAAGAGAACTAAAATGGACGAAAGAAAAATAAATGATGATAAGATGCTGATGGATATTTCAGGTAACATTGAGTGAATCCAGTATAAGGCTAATACAAATCCACGACATTTTTTTTCTTTCTTTTCATCTTGTAGGCAGTGAGGTGGCACAGTGGTCAGAAAACAGGGGCTTGGAGTCAAGAAGGCATAGGTTCAAATCTTATCTCTGACACTTACTAACTATTATGACCCCGGTCAAGTCATTTAACCTGCCTGCATTTTAATTTGTTCATCTGCAAAATGGTGTAATCATGTAAAACATTTCCATATGTCATTTTGTACAAGATGATTAGAATAGAAAAACCAAATGAAAGAAAATGAAAAAATAGTATGCTTCAGTCTGTATTCAGATAGTATCAGTTTTTTTCTCTAGAACTGGATAGTATGCTTTATCATTAGTTTTTTGCGATTCTCTTGGATCATTGTATTGCTGAGAACAGCTAAGTCATTCACAGTTCTTTATTGAACAATATTGTTGTTACTGTATACAACATTCTTCTGGTTCTGCTCACTTCACTTTGCATCAGTTTATATAAATCTTTTCAGGTTTTTCTGAAATCATCCTTTTTGTCACTTTTTATAACACCATAATATTCTGTTACATTCATATACCATAGCTTAGTTAGCCATTCCCTAATTGATTATTGTTCCTTTTTTTTCTTAAATTGTCAATACCTCTTCTATTATCTGTGGACATATTCAAAGGAAAAATATGATTGCTGAAGAAATGTGTAGAATAAAGTTTGCTTCCTAATACTTTAGCTCTATTTGATTATAAATTGGCCAGTAAATATTCAAGTGTTCCAGGTAATATTTAACAAATTCCCACATATGGCCATGGATAAATGTACTATAGTACTACAGTACTATAGCCACAGCTTTCTGAAGTTGCTCTCCAGAGCATGTAGTGCTATGATTTGGGGATTTCTGTGCTTCATAAGTCAGGGCTACAGTATTCTAATACTGAAAGATTGGTCCATAAAATCCTAGAATTGAAGGGATATATGTTATTTAGTCCAACTCATACCAATCATGAAATCTATCAGTCACATGGTTAATATGACATTTACCTTCAGCTCGAAGACCTCTATTCAATGGGAATTCACTACTTTAGGAGTAGCTCGATCCATTTTTTTAGACCTTTAATTTCAAAATATCTAATTTGTCCTTATAGTTAGTTAAAATTTGTCTCCTTATAATTTCTACAAAATTGGTCTTAGTTCTGCCCCCAGGTCAAACAAAATAAATGTAATTCCTATTCTCCATTAGACTTATTCAAATATTTGACGACAACTACTTTCTCCACCCAAATGTTCTATTATTTGGGCTAGAAAACTATTTAGCCAATCCTTGTATGGCCTGGATCTTTAACGCCCTTACCATTCTGGTTGCCTTCTTCCATCTTGTTTGTCAGCATATTTCCCAAAATTTTGTGCTAAGAAGTAGACAAACTATTCCAAATGTGGCCTTACCAGAACTGAACACTGCTTATTTTAGACACTAGAGTTCTGTTAATGCATTAGCTTTTTTTTTTTGAACACCAGTGACTAATATTGAGAGTTTGTCTTTTTCCTTTCAAAATGTTCTTTGTAGCCCTAATTTTTCCTATATCATATTTGTTTTATTGACTTTTAAGGCAAGGACCCCTTATTGTGCTTGTGTTTTTGATTTTTAGTTAAAGCAATGACTTTATATTTCTCCCAATTAAATTATTTCAACTGATTAACTTTAGTTCGACATTCGATCCTATTGACGTGTTTTTTTTTTCTTTGAGGGTAGGAAGGTGGGGTATCCTGATTTATTTTATTAGCTATCCTTCCTAGTTTCAAGTCTCCCATCTATTTGATAAGTTTGCCATATGTAGGTCATCCAAGTCATTCTAAAAAGTGTTAAACAAAATGGGGACAAAAATAGAGCCCTGAGGCAATTCACTAGAGGTTCCCTGCCAGGGTGACAGTGATCCATCAATAAGTAATGCATTTCAGGTCTGGCCATATCATTATTTCTAAATCTGCCTAACTCTTGTCCCCCACCCACTTATTTCTAGTTGATGTGAAAATTGGGCTAGAAAACCTTTTAATTATTTTATTATAGTAATAGTTGAGTAGAAGTGGAGAAAAAAGATGGCCTTGATTCAGATTTACCTACCTATTCATTTCTGTAGCTGACCAGTAATTCTCTATTCTTGGATCACACAGGACAACAGATGACATGAAATATGGCCAAACATAAAAAAGAATACTTTCTTAAAAGATGTGAGAGAAACACACATGAATTCATGTAATATTTATGAAAAGAGGTCTGTAAATTATTTTTGAATTTCATAGTTCATTTTTCAATTTTTGCATACAATACTTGAATAAATTAAAGAAGAACACTTATTTGATGCTTACTGTGTTTGATCATTGATTTTTGTTTTTCTTACTCTAAAATAGAATAATGAAACCCTTTTTGTTTTTTAAATTTTTTTTGGTCTTGTCATGATAGGTCAAAGACTTGTAATTTCTTTTTTTGCTGTTTGTTTTTGGTTTTTTTGAAAATGATTTTTCTTTATTTTAATTTATTTTTGACATGTTTGGTTTTCAGCATTGATTTTCACAGGTGTTTGAATTACAAATTTTCTCTCCATTTCCTCCCCCCTCCCCACTCCAAGATGGTGTACACTCTGGTTGCCCTGTTCCCCAGTCTGCCCTCCCCTCCATCACCCCATTCCCTTCCCGTCCCACTTTCCCTTCCTTTCTTGTAGGGCAAGATAAATCTCTATACCCCATTGCCTGTGCATCTTATTTTCTAGTTGCATGTAAAAAAAAAAACTTTTTTACTTTTGAACATCTATTTTTTTAAAACTTTGAGTTCCAAATTCTCTTCCCTCTTCCCTTCCCATCCACCCTCCCTAAGAA
>JAQQSZ010006433.1:0-13594 GCA_028646595.1 Phalanger gymnotis
TGCTAATTGTGCTGCCATATTCCACATACCCTGATCCACCCCCAGGCACCTTCCACCTACTCATGCAGCCAACTGCTTGCCTATCTGATGATCTTGTCCATCTCTTGCCATGATCTCTGAGCCCCCAGTACCCAATTCTTCTGATAAATGTGTATAATGGGGAACTTGCCAATGAGAACCCAGTCTTTATGAGCATACTCACCATGCTGTACCTGATATGATTGCCCACATAAATTTTGGAGAATGTGCAAATAATCAAAACCATTTCCTATTTGTTTACTGTGTGGCTAAGAGGGGTCTTTTGATATGCTGGAGCTGAATGTCTAGACAAAATTCATTAATGAGTCATATCACTCTCTCTAGGTTTCCTAACTACATTCAAGTTAAAAGGACAAAATGCTGTAAGTTTCTGAGTGGGGAACCCCCTCCTCCACCAGGCTGCTATGTGGCCACATCACACCTATGTGGATTTTGTCCCTCTTGTGTTTGTCCCTTTTCCTTGTCTTAATTGAAGGAGTATCAGAGACAAGATTACCTAACGAGATTCAAAAGCCCAGAGAACCAAAGGTCCAGTGATGGGAATCCATGACAGAATTTGCTAGCAGTCAGAGACAATGAGGAATGGTTTGCTTTGAACTAGTATATCAAGGCCAATCAAGAGAAAAAGACTTCCAATTGGCTATGCTGAAGTCAGAAGTGAACTAGGTAGTGGGAGGGTGTTTCGTAGCAATTTGTTTTAAGTTTGAGCCCACTCTCCCCATGGAAACAGGTAGCTTTTTAGGAGAAAGTGTGTCCTCCAGTGTTTGAGGTGAATACTTTGTAACTTCCATTCTTACTGTAACTCAGATTAGTCTGGGCATTCCCAGTTTGGGTAATAAGGAAGCTCGTGTCCTCATGGGAAGGTAGCCACTTTTGATTGGCTGCCTGCCTTTAAAACTTGTGCAATTGAGCTAATGACCTATTATAGTTGTTCTTTTTGGCCACTCTTTTTTAACCACTCTTATCTGCTGTGTCCAGGCAATGAAGATCCCAGCTCATGGCATACATGCTGAGCAAAGCATATAGGAGTTGACAAAAAGAACATAGCAGAAAAGAGTGCAACCAAAATAAGAGGAGAACAATCTGCTCAGTCACACCAGTTTTAAAGAAGCAGGCAGACAATCAAAGGGGCTACCCAATACATGTAGTAGCAGATGCAGGCTTCCATGATACCTGAAATAGGCATACCCAGACCAGCCTGGGTTATACAACAGTATCTTTTCAGCAAATGTCCCTTTGTAAATGTCAACTGATAGTAATTAGTTAAATATATCAGGGTGCTAATCACTAGGTTAATGAAATGAATATGAATAATGAATAATACGAAAGACATACTAGTTATAAGTAAGGTATTAGATAGAGAATATACTAGAATGGGATAAGAGCCAATAGCATTAGGAGAAAAAACCACTGACTCTCTTGGGTACCCCTAACACCCTGAGGGGGAGGTGTTGTCAGCCTCTATTTGGGAACTTACCTATGGGAGTGGGAGTGGAGATAAGGAACCACAGAGCTTTATAAAGGCTACATAAGTAAAAGAGTTAATAGGGGGTGCCTCTGATTTGCTGGGCAGGTATATGTCCCATGGACCTAGACATCACCTTTGGCTCCTTACTCAGAGAGTCTTGTCCTTTGCTGGGATGACATATGGATCCCTGACAGCCCCAACCACTGGGGACTAATCAGGGGTCCCTCTGTCATCTCCACAAGGATCATGTTCCTCAGCAAAGAATCAGAAATGTTGAATTCCACAATTCCACAAAGTCCAACAAACCAGGTATGTGTGTATCTACACATTTATATATAATGTGTGTACATATGTATGCACATACACACATATGTATATTACATGTGTGTGCATGGAGAGAGAGAGAAAGAAAGAATTTTACTGGACACAACAGAGAACAAGAAGTAATGGTCAATTGCAGAGTCACCTTTAGGTGCCTCACCCTGACCCCACATGAGACAGAGCACTTTAGCCACTAGAATTCATTTATAGTAGGGAGCCGCCTTGAGAAGTAGTGAGTCTCCCATCACTGGAGCTCTTCAAGAACAGCCTGCATGATACAGGTGTGGGAGAATTCACCTAGGCATAGATCTAGAGCTGAAAGCGATCTGTCTAATTAAACTCCCTCAGAGAGTGTTTGTGTACAGATAATTAAGACTGGACTCGGTGATTTCAGGGCTCCCTTCCAACTCTGAGATTCTATGACGCTTTGATTTTTTTCCTTTTAGCTCTAATATCTGCCACCTACCAAAATGTGAATTCCCCCAAAGCTAATTTTACATTTGGACAGCTAGGTAGCATGGTAGATAGAGTGTCAGGCCTAAGTCAGGAAGACTCATCTTCCTGAGTTCAAATCCAGCCTCACACACGAGCTGTGTGCCCCTGGGCAAGTCAAAATTCTGTTTGCCTCAGTTTCCTCATCTGTAACATGAGATGGAGAAGGAAATGGCAAACCACTCCAGTATCTTTGCCAAGAAAGCCTCAAGTGAGGTCATGAAGAATCAGACACAACTGAAACAATCGAACAACAAAATTACACATCTGTACACCGTAGACCTACTTTCTTTTGGGTCTAAATAGCCAGCCACCTGCTATTCCTCTACATACAAAAACTTCTGCCTCCAAGGGCCTTCTCTACATTAAGCCTGGCTTCAGCATGCAAACAGCACCTAGAGGAGTGACACAACGCAACGTCAATGTAGTGTATTTGGAACTCAGCTTGACTCATGCTACTCTTCCCTGTTTTAAGTAGCTAGGTGTCTATCTACAAATTCTAAGCACATTTTTAGAGTAGCTTAGGGCAGCCGGGGATGTAGGGAAGGAGTCTTTAAATATCTGACAATTCCTTTTTTTTTTTTTTAGCAAAAAAATTCCCAAGAATAAGAAATGACAGAAAGAACTTTTTCCAAACTTTCTGTGGTTGAAACAGCTGGTTCTCTAGGTCACTATTCATTTGTTACCTTGACTTGCAAAGAAAAGGCTTGGAAAAAAATACAAAAACTCCAACATTGAAGCTACTCTCCAGTAAGACAAAAAAAAAATACTTTCCTAGTGAGTAAGCTAAAAAAAGAATGAAATTGTCCTAGTTTGCCTTATTTGCAAATTTGCAGTTGGGGAAAAAAACAGCCATACTTGAAAATCAATGAGGAGCCCTGCCTTCTTTGTAGAAGTTGAGAACTATAGATGGGGAATCAGGTTGCTGCTCCTGATTAAAGCAAGTATTATATGTAAAGCACTTTGCAAACCTTAAAGTGCAGTGCAAATGATTGCAATTATTGTTGGTAGAAGTAGTAGGATAGGTTATTGGAATGATTGGTATTGGTACTTGGTTAGTATTGCTGAATAATTTGGGTTTTTATCTTCATTTTCATTTTTTCTTATGAGATTCTGGAAGTAGGAGAAAGCGACATAGAGTGAAAAAGGACGGTGTTGTAAGAACAAAAGATATCAATAAATATTTAAAAGAAAAAATTAAAACAACAGCTAGTTTTCCTTAAATATTTTCCAAAAAGATTCTTCTCTGTTGCGCACATGCATGCACACGTACACACACACACGTGGACACACACGCTTATATGAAGCCCCTACTCTGTTCCCATACACACATATACACTGCTGAGAGACGATAGGGTAAAAAAAAATCCTCTAGAAGATATTCATCAGCAGATAGGATAAAGTCCTCTTTCTGTCACATTTCACTTACATCTCTGTAATGTGAGCCTTGAAGCAGAAGCAATTCCCTCTCAACTACAAGCTGCAGGAACACTCCCTGGTGAGTCAACATCAAAGGTATTATTCATTCATTTGCCAGTTATTTTGTCCTCCTAGTCCTGGTGTCCATTACAGTAAATAGCATTATGACAGAGTTCAGCTCACCCAGGAGATACTGCCAATACACCGAGAACTCTTGAGGGTGGGAGGTAGGAAGAATGGCTACCATATCAAATCTAACCTTGCCATACAAAGAATTTACTGAAAGTTTTTTTTTCTTGTTGTTTTGATTTGGTTTTGGTTTTTGAGTCTGTGGATGTGTGTAATATGAATATTGTGCCTAAATCCAGGTAATGGATCACTAAGAAATGGGGCCATAGTTCACAGTTTAAAATTGCCTGAATATTTGCGAGACAAGGATAAAGGATAAATGGAGATTTAAATAGGATGAGATGTAGGTGGGAAGAAAGAGGAAAAGGGAGAAAAAGAAAGGAAAAGAATGAAAGGAAGGAAAGGTAAGAAAACAACATCCCTTACTCCAAGTATGCTTAGGAATTTATTCCAATCTTTAGGGTAGATGGTTCAGGAAAAGTCAGAATTAAACTTTCAAAGTAAATTTTAAGATTAGAATCTTCTAAACCACAATACATTCCAATGGTACCAAATTGCTTTTCCATTTGTATTTATTTAGAAGGCTCTATTTTTGTCTTCAAGAAGTAAGTTCTTATAAAGGCTCACAATTACACATCTTTTTTTAAAAATTCATAAACACTCACCCATCCCATCCTTCAACAACATGAACTATTTCTAGTGATCTAAAGTTATAGAATATAGATCAACTTCTCCTGAAGTTATTTCAGTGCTGACATCAGCCCACATCTAACTATTCAACCCCTACCGTCAGCTACCATTACAAAGAACCATTCCAGCTGAAACAACCAACGTATTATTAAGCAAGAAAGTCTAGCAAAGGCAGTAGCCGGTTAACATTAATGTCAAATGGCATGGCATAATAACATGACCATAGGAATTGTACTAACAACACATCAGAACTCACAGTCCATCAATCCTAAGAGACCAGCTGCAAACAGAGAGTCCAGTGCCACATGTCAGGCTAACAGATGTCAGAAAAGCAGTAGCTGTCACGACAAGGTCAACGTCAGCCAGCAAGACTCATTGACAAGCACTTGCCTATGTCAGCTCTTGATACTGATGAGCTGCAGAGATGACAATGCATTGTACAAATCATGCCCTCCTTTCTGCCTGCTTCTCCACCAAGTCTAGACTGTAAATAGCAATGCATCTGTTATTTCAATCCCATCTGAATATATTAACCTATCTCGACCTTAGCAGTGTTCTAATAGAAACTCAGCATCTGCCAATTGGGGGGAACCCTCGTTTAAGCCATTTTTAAAGGGTATCAATCTGATGGGGTTACAAATATACAATTTCCCTGTATTTCATTCTTAAGAATAGCACAGGAATTGGTGGAAACCGTCAGAAATACAGTAATTTTGAGAAGCTGTGGGAAAATTTCAAATTTATGCTAATATTTGCTCAAGCCTTCATTTATCCAACTATGTGCAAAGCACTGTGGTACAGCCTGAGGATATATATGTATACATATATACACACATAAATGTAATATCTCTAAACATATGTATAACATACATAAGCATATATGCAACATATGTAAATGGCAGGCAGCTAAGTGGCATGGTCTATAGATAGAGTGGGGGGCCTGGAGTCAGAAAGACTCATCTTCCTGAGTTCAAGTCTGGCCTCACATGCTTTCAAGCTGGGTGACCCTGGGCAAGGCATTGTTAGCCCGGTTTGCCTCCGTTTCCTCATCTGTAAAATGAGCTGAAGAAGGAAATGGCAAACTCCTCCAGTATCTTTGCCAAGAAACCCCCAAATGGGGTCATGAACAGTCAGACGCAACTGAAATAACTAAACAACAACCTATATGTAAACATACACATATACACATAAACATGTACATTTGAAATTATATACACATGCACACATAAACATTGCCCTCAAGCAGCTAAGTGCTACAGTGGATAGTTCTCTAGGCTTAGGGTAAGGAAGATCTGAGTTCAAATTTGACTTCTGGCATTTATATGATCTGGGCAAGTCGATTTCCTCAATTGTGAAATAGGAATATTAATGGCACTTACCTCCCAAGGTTATTCTAAGGATCAAAAAAGATAGTATTTGTAGAGACCATACAGTAGATACATCATAAATGCTTGGTTTCTTACTTCCTCGGGGAACTTTGGGACTAATGTGGGGAGGGGTTAAGATCCACATACAAAACTAAGATAAAAGAAAGAGTGCTGTAAGTTCTAAGGACGTGTTACCACAAAGTGCTGTGATAAAATAGAGGAAGAAGAGATCATGTTCACCTGGGGATAGAGAGGGAGAAGAAAGAAAAAGCTTCATGAAGGGAGTATAACCTCAGTTGGAACCTCAATTCTGAAAAAAAAAATAGTTTGTAGTCTCAAAGGGTACAGTTTCAAAGAAAAGCAATAAGAGAAATCATTGACTCCTATGTGGAAGATTTTGCTTGTTGGTGCATATTTGTCACTAAAAAAAAAACAGTTTGGAGTATTAGTGAATAGCATGCTGGACTTGGGGTCAAAAAACCTGCATTTAAATTGCACCTCATTTAACAGCTATGTGACCCTGTACAAGTCACTTAACTTCATGGGCCTCAGTTTCCTCAGCGGTAAAATAAGGGGATCTAATGTGATGATCTCTAAGGTCCTCAGCTGTAGATCTATCATATTATATCATGGTGATATGTGTATCGCATCACCCTTCTAAACTTTAAACTCAATGAGGGCAGGAAACATATGTAATTGTACCTTAGCAGTTTTTTATATTCAGTAGTCACTTAATAAATATTGGTTAAATTAAATATGAGCTCAACATCTAATTGTTTATTTGAGTATAAACTTTGTTTTGTTTTTGTTTCAACTTTCCCCTTTACATTTTAGGTTAAGATTCTAAATGTTTCTTTCTCTATTTCCTTGTTGCCTCCATAAAAAAAAAAAATCTTACTCTGGTGAATTTTCATCACATAGAGATGATCCCGAGTCCTCCAAGGCTAGCTCTGGCAGGTCCTATGCCAGTTTGAAAGAGTTTTGCATGGTCTTGACTACAGTCTGTGCCTACTGGAAAAGGACCAGCTAGCTAAGTGGAGAGAGGCTCATTGGCAGCAGGTTGGACAGTAAGTGATAATTTTTTTTGGCCATGACAACTCAGGAAACAAAGCAAAAAAGACAAAATGGCCCCTATTCTTTGTAGGTCCTTCTGAATCTACAGGCAAGATGGCCAATTGACAGAAAAGGGGATGTTGATTATTGACTAAAACTATTTTTACTCTTTCTATAAATATTAATTTAGCTGAAGGTGCTTAAAATGTGTTATCTTTGCCCAATGACCAATGAGACCTTGGGCAATTTACTGCTGTTATTCCTCTCACATGACCATTGAATCACAACACCTCTCAGAATACCAGGGAAGATAGATCAACTCACTGACCCTCAGATTACTCATCTGTAAAGTAAAGGGGTGTGCCCTGATGCCTTCTAAGGTCCCTTCCATGTAAGACACTGCTAGAGGAACTGAGCCACATAAATATTGAAAGCATCTCCATAAATGAAACTGGAAGACATAAGGAAGTCACAATTACGTGGAAGAATGGTCCACAAGTTTTCTTTAGAAGTTAATGAAGGAGTGGGTAGAGTTTGTTTCACTGTGTGAAACATCATTTCAATTTCATGGGATGCCTTGTCATCCTGTTTGCAATGTTCATGATTAGCTTAAGCAAAAAGGTCACCATGAAGAAAATTCTGCTGTATGTGCCAACATCTGTTGCAGAGGGTGAAGAAGCAAAAGGATTCTGTGAAGACCTTGACAAGATTCTCCAAACCAAATCAACATATGCCCCGTTCTGGTGTCTGAGAATGCCAGTAAAAGGAGTACATATGGGCACGCAAGGGATATACATCTGTTGATTCGTTCTTGTGCTTTTTAAAGAAGTGTCAGAAGGCTCTATGTTCCCTGGTGTTCTGAGAGAGGTGTTGAGATAGAAACTAGCCTCAGGGTTAAGGAAAGAATGGTGGATTGAGCTCAACAGTAAGTAATGGGAGAGGAATTGCAGCAGGGTAATCAAAGTCATTTTGAAGGAGTTAAGGGAATTTGAGAGCAGTGTAATGTGTGGGTGAGGAACAAGACTAGTAAGTCTGTGTAGAAGCGGGGCAGGGTAAGGAGAGAGAGAGAATCAATGGAGAGTCAGTCGGGTAAATCAGAGAACAAGATCCAATGAAAGTTAAAGTTGGAGTTTATAGCCTCTGTAGGTATTCAGAAACTCCAGATGAACAGCAGGGGATCCAGCTGTGTTCAGGTTCCTAATGTCACCCTTCCCTCAATACACACACAAACACACACATACACACACACACACACACACACACACACACACTTACCTACTTACTTATCTTAGCACAACCTTCAAAATACATGGGGTGGGGAGAAGCATGTAAGGAGAAGGAAAGGCAGGCAAAGAATACTAGAACACTGAGCGTGAGTGGAAAGACTCCAATACCTTCATACTTCATGGCTTCAATACAAAGGTAAGCACAAGGGAAAAAAAGTTGGAAAATATGATTTGGAGATGTAGAGTAAGCAAAACATTGTTGCCAGCCAAATATACATAATAAAGTCAGAGCTTTTGAATAAAGGATTTTGTGAGGCACCTGGAGCCCTAGAGCCTAGAGCCTGGAGCCTGTGATAAGCAGTCTGAGCTGTTCGCAAAATCAGGATTGGGACTAAAGTCTAAGAGGTCTATGGATGCCGATTCATAGTCCAGGCCATTCGTGAGCTCAGGCTTGAAAATTCAGGATTTGTGAATAGTTAACGAGGACAGTCAGCCTGGGCCATTCACGCACTCAGTGGTCCCCATAGACCTGCCAAGATGACTCTGTAGTAACCAAGCTTGCCTTACAGTGTTTCAAATAAAATGGGAGAAAATGATCACTCAGGCAGCCAGACAGTAAGTATTTTAATATATGATCTGTTTGTAACATATGAACAACTGCAACAATCCATGCTATGTATCGTAAATAATTTTATGTTTCATTATGCAGTGTGGTATTGTTATTTTATTATGCTTCACTGATACCATTGCTGATATGTATGCTAATGTGCAATAGTATAAATGTATTACTGGTATATGTGCATGCATTGTGTTCTTCCAAGTGAATTATGTTTTTATGTCATACAATTCTACTATACCTGCTATGTGTCATTTGTTGCTTGAAAATTGTAATCTTGGTCATACATGTAATATCACCACATTATAGGATGACATAGTATATGTCATCATTATGTTTGATATATTCATTACATGAAATATGACTAGCTTCATGCAATTCTAATGTGAATGTCATGCATTAGACTCTTGCATGTGTATGAGACTATGACTGTCAGTAACTATATTCATTTCATAACATGTTAAATTCTGTACACTCTTCTGTATATTTACAAATCTCTTGGCAGGCCGCATATAATATGTAGAGACTGCAAATTCTTTCCCCAAGCAGGGACATGGTTTGGCTCCAAGTGTGTGGCTAGCCACATATACGTGTAAAAGGAAGGAGTTAGAACAAAGAATTGACGTAAATATAGTGCCTCCAAGCAGCTCCAATCTAGAGGATGTTCTCTCTCCCTAGCCCCACCAGTTCATTTGCTAGGGAGACCAAAAATAATCACAGGCTTTTAAAAAAATGTAAGAAGTGAGGTGGGGATAGGTTCAGACCCAGACAGCATTTGACAGTTTGTTAAATAGGCAGCATTCCCTGAAATGATTCCAAAGGAGTGTAGTTTGGCAATCAAAAATTATTGGAATTTACCAAGATTTTCTAACTTTAAGTCAAATAGAAGCTTGCTACACTGACCTTGCCTTTGGTGAGTAGAAAGAAGGTTAAAAGACAGGTTTAATATCTGCAGGTTCTACTGAATTGACTAGCTGGTTTGTGTCCCAAAAAGGATCCAGAAGGTGAGAGCTCTACTTCTAAAGAGGAAAAGACTATCACAGCCAAGGCTCTGAGAACAGATTTCTCTTCACAGGATAAAAGCAGTAAAGGGTTTTATCTTTAGTTTAATACTAGATATATAAAAGATCAGCCTCCCTGAAAGACCTAAAACTTAAGCCTTTAAGATCTAAGGTAAAAGAGAAAGAATAAAGTCCATTCTTCCTCTGTGGCAAGGTTTCTTAACCCGGGGTTGGTGAACTTTATCTTTTTACAACTGTATTTCAACGTAATTGGTTTCCTTTATAATCCTACGTGCTTCATTCTACACATTTAAGAACACTATTATGAAAAGGGGTCCATAGGATCCACCATATTGCCAAAGGGGAATGTGACTTTAAAAAAGTTAAGAGCACCTACTCTTTAGGGAAAGGGCTAGGTGAGTGCTCCAGGAAAAGAAATTAGAAGCAGAAAGAAACTCTATAAGCAAGTGCCCAAGAGAACAGGGCAATGACCGTGCAAGATAATCACACGTCAGCACTTGGAAGAGACTTAGATAATATGTACCTTGCCCACACATATGCCAAAAATGAGACCAGTAGGGAATTAGCCCAGCTGGAACAATAGAATCACATCAACAGAAGACATCAGCACCCCTCTAGCATAGAGTGGCCCTATCTATGCTCACCCCCTGGCTACATGTGCTCTCTATTGACATATTTTAATTATGCCTGTGGCCCTCCACACATGTTCTTCAAGTGAATCTACTCTTACCACAGATGATGTGAGAAACTGTGTTCTAAGTTTATGGAAGAAATATCTTATTGCTTCTTTTCTTATGATGAAACTGTTTGATCAAATGCCTTTGCTATGAAATAATTGTGTCCTCTGCTTGACTGGCAAATGTAAACACACAGAATTGGCGTTCATAAGCTATGGTGCTTTTTAGCAAGTGCAGATATGCTATGTGGATAGTTCCTCAGACATGGATTAGTTTGACATGGTAGGAACCCACCTGAAAATTGGGGGTGTCTCCAATTTCTACAGAATTAAAGTAATTGAAGAAGTCAGCATATGTAACAATGAGAATGTTCATATTAATATATCATTAATACTTTTTTTCAAAGAGTAAAATATGTGAAATATGGCAAATATAACATGTACATATAATTTTCTTTTAGCATAGAAGACTGGATGTTTTTAACATGTAATTGGGGAAAAAATAAAATATTTTTAAAACATTGGTTAATAACACAAAAGTCATTTCTGAATCAATGGTCTTGGTGTAGTCAGATCATACATTAAAATGATGCATGAATATTGATTCAATGCATAGAGGCCAAGTGGTATAGTAAATCAAGTCAGGAAGACTTGAGTTCAAATATTGCTTCAATCCATAGTAGTTGCATTACCTTGGGCAAGTTACTTGACTTCTCTGCCTAGTTTCTTCATCTGGAAAATGAGGGATGTGAATATACCCTCAATCTCTAAGGTCCTTTCCAACTCTAAAATTATGATACTATGATAATCCACTGCTTATCAACATTGTTGTTCAGTCATCTTTCAGTCATGTCCTACTCTTTTGGACTCCATTTAGGGTTTTCTTGGTAGAGATACTGGAGTAGTTTGCCATTTCCTTCTCCAGTTCATTTTACAGATGAGGAAACTAAGGCAAAAGAGTTAAGGGCCTTGCTTAAGGTCGCACAGGTAGGAAGTATCGGAACTCACATTTGAACTCGTGAAGATGAGTCTTCCCGACTCCAGGTCTGGTGCTCTATCCATGGTACCACCTAGCTGCTCTTGTTTATTGATATTGAATGGCAAAGCACAATATCAATAAGAAATCGATAGCAAATTACAAAATAGACATGTATGCAAGAGGGTATACAGCACAGAACCAAGCAGTACATGGATTCCTTATAGTTGGTGAGATCATCTTGAAGTTTCTACATCATATTGTTCTATTAGTAAGATCTAAGGCCTCTACCTATGATTTCATTAGAATAGGGAACTCCCAGGTGAGGAAACTCTCTCTACCAAGAAGCAACATGAGGATGACATTAAGGCAACATATAATTGGAAAGGGAAGTAGGCCAATTGCATTTAAGAAAAGCAAGGATAATATACGCAGTCCAAGTTATGCACTAGAGCCAGCAAAAAATTAAAAGAACTGCAGGAAGGTCCCCAGGACACTGGGGAGAAGCTTCTTAAAAGATTAATGGAAGGATCTGGTCAAGAAGTTTATAGAATAAGGCATTGTGCCCACCACCCTAGTTCAAGCCTCATCACCTCTCACCTGGTCTAGGATCTGATTTGATATTCCTGTCTGCAGTGTCTTTCTTCTTCAGTCCATCCTCTATACAGCTGCCAAGGCACAGGTTGGGATCACGTCTCTCTCCTGCTCAAGGATCTCCAATGACTCCCATATTTGATCCTCCGGGACCAAATATAAACTCTTCCATTTGGTCTTTAAATTCCTTCATTTTCTGACTCCAGCCTGCCTGTCCACATTTATATCACTTTACTCTCTTGCATACTCAACATTCCAGCTGAACTAAGCAGCCTAGCTATTTCTTCTTACCATACCTTTTCATAGGCTCTCACTCAGGTGTGGAATGCAATCCCTCCTTACCTCCACCTGTCATACCCAGCCTGCTTCAAAGTTCAGACAAAGCGTGACCTCCTTCAGGAGACCTTTCCTAACCACCCAGATGCTGATGCCTCTACCCTACCAGAGAGTACCTTGTGTCTACCTTACATAACTATGATATAAACATGATATAAGCATACACAACATAGATGTGCACATGTTAATCCTGCCTTGTGAATTTGCTAACTATGTGACCCTGTGCAAGTCAAGTAATATCATCCAGTCTCAATTTCTTCATCTGTAAAATGGAGATAATAAATAGCACCTACCTCACAGAGTTGTGGTGAGGATCAAATAAATTGATATGTAAAACAACATTGCAAACCTTAAAGTGATATAAAAATTCTAGTTATTATTATTGGGTTGTGTTTGTTATTATATTCCCACTCCCAACTCCTCAAGAAAGGAAGCCTCTTGAAAGCAAGGAGTGGTTTGCCTTTATCTTTTGTTTCTCCAGCATCTCACATAGTGTCTGGTACATAGCAGGATTCTGACACATATTTTGACCGATTAATCAATTACCCTTGTAGAGAGGGTGCTCATGAGATCGTGGATCCATTAGGGGTTTTAAAGTATTTTGTTTCTGACTCTAAAATGCTTGGGCAGTGGCTACAAGACCCCACCTCTGGCAAAATACAGGAAAATGCCAAACTCCCATGACATATAGACAAATTCTAGGTTTCCTTTCCCCATTACAGGTGAAGGAAACTTCATGTCAGAAAAAAATAGCCCAGAGAAGCTGGAAAGCAGAAGAAAATACATGGGAACCACACAACGCATATTCTAGAGACAGGGATTCCTAACCTGGAGTCCATGAACTCGGTTTGGGGGTGAGGGGAGAGGTCATGGTAGATGTCACTGTTGTTCAGTTGTTGGTTTTTCATATCTGTATGTCAGTACAATTTGTTTCCCTTCCTATGTATTTTATTTTATGCATTTAAAATATTTTTCTGAGAAAGGGTCTACTGATTTCACCAGAATGCCTAAGGGGTCCAAGATTCCTGGGTAAGAACACCTACACTAGACACTTTCTTGGGACAGCTCTGTGGGTCCTGGGGAGCATCAACCTACTCTCCTACTTCCAATCACAAACTCAGTAATTTTCCAAACCAAAAAGTCTTCCCTGGTCACTACTCATGTATGTAT
>JAQQSZ010006434.1:0-13593 GCA_028646595.1 Phalanger gymnotis
AGTTTGGGATCTGAGTCAAACTATTGCCGCTGCTGACTTCTGAACTTCCTCCTTTCTCCACGTACTGCCTGGAGCTCCCCCACCTGGGCCAGATAAGCCTACTTCAGTGGCTTTGCACAGCTCCCCTTCTCACTACTGGATCTGAGACCCAGAATTGGGAAATGGGTGACAAAGCTGCCGGTAGGCACCTGTTCTTGTTTCTGCAGCCCACTATTGTGTCCTGCTGATACTATTATGTGAATGAGCTATTAAATAACCACTGTTATTTAATGTGAACTCTCTAAACACCAAGGAAATATGAAAGGAGAGAAAGAGACCAGGTGATGGTCTTCACTAATTTAAAAATATTAATAGCCGTTTGTATTAGAGTGAGTTGATGTCTGCTAACTGGTCATAATACTAGAATAATTAAGCCCTATTCTTAGTAATTATAAATGCTGGTAAAATACCATTTTCTGTGTGTAGCCAAATGGAGAATCTTGTATTAGCAATCCTTCTAGAATAGGACTTCTTTCTATTTTTTGAAAAAGATGAGGTCATTCATGATCTTAGATAACTGAAGGGAGGAGAGAGATTTTGTTTGACATTTGCATCATGAATGTATTTCTTCGGATGCATTTGTCCCTTGGGCCCATAGAAAAAATGAGAAAGTCATCTGCAGTTGCCTTCAGAGACAGAGACTCATATTTGTGCAAAGGCCTGAGCCTTGGGACTTTTTGAGGAAGGATATGCATAGGCAGAGTTCTTGGTAAGCCGTTTAAGGGTCCATTGATGATTAAAGAGGTACTTGTGATCAGTTTTAGTTAGTCTACTTTTGTAGACTTGTTTCTTCCCTTGTTAGATTTTCCCCATTGTAGCTAAGGATAGAAAGACAGATCTTCTTTTATCTTTTATCTTCTCTTTGGGGTTAGAGAACATGAAGGACATGACTTTGTTCCTATGGAACTTGCATCTGGAACTGTCAGTTCATAAATGGAGCTACTTGCTGTCTAAGTATTAATTCATCTGTCTTTGCAAAATCTTCTCTCTGGGTCTCAGCTACTGCCTTCCCTTCCGTAGTGATTATTTATCTGCTTTGTTTCTTGTACATGGCTATATACACTCTATGTATGTATATATCCATCCACCCGCCCATCCAGCCATCCATCCACCCATCCACCCATCCGTCTGTCCATCTGTCTGTCTGTCTACATGTTGTGTCAGTGAGGAGGTGCAGGGATAGAGTACCTGACTTAGAGTCAGGAAGGCTTGAGTTCAAATCCAGCCTCAGACACTTCTTAGCCATGTGACCCCAGGCGAGTCACTTAACCTCTGTTTACCTCAGTTTCCTCATCACTAAAATGAATATAATGACAGCACCTACTTCCTAGGGTTTGTTGTAAAGATCAAATGATTGTAATGATTGTAAAGTGCACATAATAAGTGCCTGGCACATAATAAGTGCTATATAAATGTTAGCTATTTATTACTGCATTAGAATGTGAACTCCTTGTGGGCAGGGACTGCTTTTATCTTTGTGGCTAGAGTGCTTAGCCTAGTGCCTGACATACTGTAGGCTCTCAAGAAATGGTTATAGATTTGTTTGTTTTCCCCTTTGTATTACTTCCCTTACATGCTATCTGCCTTTGTTTCTTCAACTGTACAATAGGGACAATAACAGCACCTACCTCCCAGGATAATTGTGAGGATCAAATGTGATATTTATTAAGTGCTTAATATGGTGCCTGGCTTGTTAGTAGGCACCATATAAATGCTAGGTCTCATTATTATTGTTATTATTAATTATTGTTGTCGTTGTTAGATAATTATCTTTTCAAATTTCTTTGTGATTGTCATACTTTCCATTTTGATGGCATTATAGTATCCTGTCACATTTTTGTTATCATTCAGTCATTTCAGTTGTATCCAACTCTTCATGATCCAATTTGGGTTTTCTTGGCAAAGATACTGGAGTGGTTTGCCATTTCCTTCTCCAGTTCATTTTACAGATAAGGAAACTGAGGCAAACAGGCTTAAGTGACTTATTCAGGGTCACACAGCTAGTAAGTGTCTGAGACTAGATTTGAACTTGGGAAGATGTCTTCCTGGCTCTAGGCCTGGTACTCTATCCACTGTGACACCTAGTTGCCCTGTGTCATATTACCGTCCCACAACTAATTTAATCATTCCTATATTCTTGGTCACATAGGTTGCTTTTTTAAAAAAAAAATTACATATAGCGGTGCTGTGAAAATATTTTCAAAGGTTTTTTTCTTTTCATAGAACTTTCTCGGTATATTCCCAATAATGAATTATTGCATCATAGAGACTGTCTTCTGAAATTTCAAATATGTGTTTTATCTCCCTAAGTAGATTATAAGTTCCTAAAGAGCAGACACTATTTTATATCTTCCACCCCACCAATTCATAGCACCCAGTGTGGTGTCATGCAAAAAGGAAGTACTCAGTTTTTGTTTACTTGAATTGATTTTTCTTTTTGATTAAAAAGAAAATTTATTTCTTAAAATACTACACACAAGACTATATTCTATTAAAGACCAAGTACTATCCTTGAAACTGAAAAGAGTTCATTATTCAAAACTTAAGATCTTTTTCTGTCTTTTGTCAGTTTTTTGTCTTCTTTCCAGCTTTATTTTTAAATGTCCCTGAGACAAACTTTCTTATCTAGTTGACCTGAAAAGCTTTCTTTAAATTGTTTTTTTTTAAATTTTCTATATGTTCTCTTTGCTTTGTAAATTGATGTTGCTTGTAAACGTCTACCACTCTCCTTCATGGGTTTTATTTTTCAAAATAAATTTATTATTTATTTCTTTTAAACCTTCTTTTCTTTTTAAATTTTGAGTTCCAAATTTTCTCCTTCCTCCCCCCTCTACTGAGATGGCAAGCAAAATAATCTCAGTTATACATATGAAATCATGCAAAACATTTCCATGTTAGCCATATTATAAAAAAAAGCAAAAAAAAGAAAGCAAATGATTTTTTCTTCATTCTGCTTTCAGAATTCGTCAGTTCCCTTTCTGCAGGTAGACAGCATTTTTTCTTCATGAGTCCTTTGGAATTGTCTTGGATCATTCTCTCTTCGGCGACACATATGCTAGAATTGGAATGAGAAAATTAGCATGGTCCCTGTGCAAGGATGACACGAAAATTCATGAAGTTTTCTGTATTTAAGAAAAAAAAAAGGAATTGTCTTGGATCATTGTATTGATAAGAGTAGCCAAGTCTTTCACAATTGGTCATCATCACAATGTTGCAGTTCTCACTTCACTTTGCATCAGTTCATAAAGGTCTTGCTATGTATGTTCTGAAACCATCCCTTATAGCACAATATTACTCTATCATGACCATATGGTACAACTTGTTCAGCTATTCCCCAATACATTTGCAATTTTTAAAAGTTAAAATGTATATATATATATATATATATACATACATATATATATACATACATATATTTGCTTTATTAGATTACCTCTTCATTTTAACTAATTTATCAGGACACTGATTAAATCAGATCTGGTTAAATAGTAAACAAATCACTTAACTTCTTTGCACCCCAGTTTCCTCATCTGTAAAATGAGAGTGTTGGATTGTTTGGCTCCTGAGATCACTTCTTGCTCTAGCTTTGTGATTTATGATCTTAAATTGGAAGTAAAAAAAAAATTAAGAGTGTCATTGTCTTTGGTGGTGAGTAGGGGTGATTTCTGTATCATTTATCAAAATACGGTATGTCCTAGTCTGTAAAACATAATAAAGGTGTGTAATGCTGTTTCTATACCTGGCTGTCTATTTTTACTTTGAAAGTGAATGTGTGGGAGAGCTATAAAATGAATATAGGAAAATTAACCAGCCTTGGCTTTGGGAATAGAGTTGAGTATACATCTTTGAAAAACCCAACTATTCTTTCTTATGTTTCTTTATCAGAGTGTAAGACACATGAGAATGCATTTAATAAATTGTCTGTGTTCTCAGGGAACGGCAGCTGCCCAACTATCCAGAGAAAATTCAGTAGAAATGACTGGAATACCAGCAAGAAACAATGAGCCAGAGGTATGACAGATAAAGAGATGTCTTTTTAACATAATGTCATTTTAATTACATAAAACTGTCATGAATTAAAGCGTTTTTTTCTTTCCAGGATTAAGCATTTAGGATACTTTCCACATCACTTCACGTTTTCTTCTTGTAATTTGTAGACAATTTAAAATGGTTGAAATCTGTTTCCTTAAAAAAAAAACACATACTTTTTTTAAGTGAGTATTAGTGTTAGATCTGGAGAGCTTAAAAAGCCTGTTCTAATTATTTTTTGAGCACATCACTAGGTGAAAAGAACCACTTGAATTGTACATTATGAAAGCAACATTATTCTGTGAGCATTTTTCAGCTTGAATACATATGGTATTCAATGTCCTTGGATAGTTGCTAGAAAATGGAAGAGATGAAAAAAAAAGCACCTACTGTGTACAGTGTTGTGGGTGTTACAAAGCGTTACATGAGGAGGCATAAACCCTCCCCACCAGAAATCTACAATCTATTTGGTGAGAAAAGAAAGGTACACAAAGAAACATGCCCTACCTCCGCAATTAATTGGTTCCACAAAACAAGGAGTATAAGAGCAGCTTTATCAAGTCATAATCAGGGTCAGCTAGGTGGCACAGTGTATCGAGCAACAGCCCCGGAGTCAGAAAGACCTGAGTTCAAGCCTGGCCTCGAACGCTTTTTACTAGCTGGGTGGCCCTGGGCAACTCACTTAACCCAAATTGCTTCTAAAAGGAAAGAAAAGCTAAAATGACAGTCACATATTACTAATCAAGTTTTCATAACGTGACAGTGACTTTTTTTTTTCAAACTGAACTTGCGATCTTATTGGCATACAAGAAAACTGGTAAGTAAACTGTCTCTTTCAGAGTGGGTCAGTACTGTTCAGTAATTTATAGTTTTGGAAAGTCGCCTGGGGTTACTGAGAGGTGATGTGATTGGTCACAGAGCCAGTGTGTGGCACGGGCAGGGTTTGAACCCATCTTCCTCGCTTCATGGCTAGCCAGCTAACTGCTACCTCACTGTCTATGGTATAGTGTACAATTGCACCAGAACATCGGGCAATCTTGTATGGAGCAAGTCTGTATGAAAATTGAATACGGCAATAATACAAGGCGTGCCAATAAGGATGCATTGCGTTTGATTGCCAAATAATTGCAGTTAACGTTTTTAGAGTGCCTACTGTGTGTCAGGCGCTGTGATAAGTGCTTTACAATTATTTTCTCATTTGATCTTTACAACCACCCTGGGGAGGAGGTGCTATTATTATCACCTTTTTACTGATGATGAAACTGAGGCAAACGGGGATTTAAAAGATTTCCTTCTCCAGCTCATTTTACAGATCAGGAAACTCAAGCAGAAAAGATTAAGTGACTTACCCAAAGTCACACAGATAGGAAATGTCTGAGGTTTTGTTTGAACTCAAGTCTTTCTGACTCAAGGACAAGGGCTCAATGCATTGTACCACCTAGCTGTCATAAGAAAGAATTAGTGTCAGTTCAGCTGTAGTTGGATCTACAGAAGATTCCTTGGTCTGACTCAGGAAGGCGTGAGTTTTTTTTCACCCTATCCTTTCCATTTATTTCCCATGTTCCTCTCTGGAAGAGGGGTAGCTAGGTTGTGCAGTGGATAGAACACCAGATCTGGAGTCAGGAAGATGCCTCTTCCTGAGTTCAAATTCAACCTCGGACACTTATTAGCTATGTGACCCTGGCCTCTGTTTGTCTGAGTTCCTCACCTATAAAATAAGCTGGAGAAGGATTTGACAAACCACTCCAGTATCTTTGCCAAGAAAACCCCAAATGGGGTCACAAAGACACACACACACACACACACACACACACACACAGAGAATGGTACAGTAAGAACAGCTGATCTAAACATCTTCGTTACTCTTCTCTGCTTCCCTCCCCCAGTGCTATAACATTCTTTCACAAGTACTTTTAGAATCTAGGGGTAAAGGGGTCTTTTAGGTATGGTGTAGCTTTCTTCTGAGCTCTTTGTAGAATCCTGAAGCCACCTTTCCTTATTACGTTTTTAGTTTGTCCTTGGCTCCTAACGTGGACACTACTATGTTGTAGTTTAGTCATTTCAGTCACATGCGACTCTGTGACATCATTTGGGTTTTTCTTGGGAAAGATACTGGAGTGATTTGCCATTTCCTTCTCTAGCTCATTTTACAGATGAGGAAACTGAGGCAAACAGGATTAAGTGACTTGCCCTGGGTCTGAGTGTCTGAGGCCAGATTTGAACTCTGATTTGAACTCAGGAAAATGAGTCTTCCTGACTCCTAGCCCAGCACTGTATCCGGTGCACCACCTAGCTGTCTCTGTCACTGCTATAAACCTCTATTATCCCAGGGATGCTGAGATGCCAAAGAGAAGTCCAAATCCTGTGACGCTCTTAAGTTCACAGGGTTGTCTTATCAAAGATGGGTATGTGGAAAAGGCTCTGCTCCTTCCCCTAGCTAACAATTTACTCTTAGGCTTGGGAGAAACTTCATTCTCTTCTATTCCGTCAGACCCTGAAATTTTGGGTTCCAAACTAGCTCGCTATTTAATAGAAAACCCCCAGGGCATGGCATAGTGTACATTAGATTAATGCTTTTGATTAACTAACTGAGTCAATGGAGGTGTTATCACCTGACAAATGTATCCAAGTTTAGTGAATTATGTTACTCTAAGTGGGGTGGGGTGACTGATTGCCTCATGATGGCCCCTTGTTTACATAGGTAAATCTCTATAGCACCCAGGACTTTGCCTTGCCTGTACAAAGTATTTAATGTTTTTTTTTTTAAAGAAGAAACTGGATGCTGTGTAATTATAATGACTAATCTTGGCCCTGAGAAGCACTGATATCCTCCCCCTTCCTGGGGCAGGGGAGTATGGGTGTGGAATATTGAATATACTGTCAGATATGATTGATATGTTGGTTGGTTCTACTGAACTGCTCTTTTTTTTCCTCTTTCTTTTTTAAATTCTTTATTACAAGGCATGGCTTAGTAGGTAGGTAAGGGAAAAGAATATATTTGTATATAAAAACAATGTGAAAACAAAATATTTTTTCAATGAATGAAGTAATGATGGGAGCTGAATCTATAACATTTTTCTTATTAGGATTATGAATCTAGTAATGTTCCAAATAATAGGATTCTTCATAATAATACTATTATTAATAAGAGAAAAGTTGACTATCCTATTTTTTTAATAGTCAGCTGAAATATTTTTGAGGGAGTCCTGACTATGAATGCACTTATTTGAAAAAAAATTACAAATAAGATCATTTCTCATATAATCTTTTACCCTTTTTAGTTTCCTTCTAGGACAGACTTATTTATCTATCTTTGATTTATTTTTAGAACAAGGGCAAAATGCATAATAATATATTTCCAAAGAAGAATCCTACTTGTGGGTGCTGAACCCAACAAGTGGTTGAACTAGAGACTACTTCCATCTATGAAAGTCTAAATTAAATAGGTTTATAAGCTTGAATTAAAAAAATCAATCGGACCAAATTTGTTAAGCATTGACTAGGTTCAAGGCATTGTGTGTTTTGAGTGGATGATTAAAAAAAAATCAGATTTTTATATTGAGTATTTTTAAATGTAATGATCTCAGTATTAATATTTCGAGTAATGTACATTGAGGTATTAGCCACTGGCTAGCTAACTCTCAACTACCTTTTTATTCTACCAGTGGGTATTAAGAGTGATGGTCCTAGCTCAGATGATCCCAGCTTAGGTATATGAATACTTGTATTTTTTTGGAGTACCACGAGATGGCAGTGTGACCTAGGATTCAAACAATTGAGCTGTATTGTGTTCAGTGTGCTAGGATTCAAAAAAGTGTCTATTTCAGTTAATTTCATCATGTATATGTATCTGCCCAAGCACAGAAGCCCCTTTAAAAGAGCAAATATACATTATATATGTAGATATATACATATCTATGTATATATATGTAACATTTACTTACAAAATGGGCTTTTCAGTAGCTTTTGTATACTTTTAGTGCATTGAGACAAAGAAAAAAATTGACTCAGTTTTGAAAGGCAATACTGGGAGGTGAACTGTGGAATATTGCTTTACCATCACAGATTTGGAACTACAGCCCACCTCATTTATTCCGAATGTTTCCCAGGGCCCATGGACCGAATATAAAGACAAGATTGTTACTCAGTTGTTTTCAGTCATGTCTGATTTTTCATGACCCCATTTGAGGTTTTCTTGGCAAAGATACTGGAGTGCCATTTCCTTATCCTGCTCATTTTTACAGGTGAGGAAACCAAGGCAACGAGGGTTAAGTGACTTGCCCAGGGTCATACAGCTAGTAAGTATCTGAGGCCAGATTTGAACTACAAAGATAAGTCTTCCTGATTCCAGGGCTGGTACTCTATACACTGTACCATCCAGCTGCCCAAAAGACAAGATGAAGATGAAAATATTTGTAAGAATTTATTTCAAGTCAATAGTGGCTCAATTTTAAATTATTCTCAGCTTTTGAGGTGGGTGGAGGTTAAGTACTAGAAAGGCATTTGGCACATGAACTTGAGAATGCCTCCTTGTAGGTTTTGTAGTAAGAGGCAACTTCCTGTCAGACATCCTTTACTGCCTCTATATGTACAGGTGCTTTGCATGATTTTAGGTACAAAAAATGTTATAGGAGGAATTTAGTACCATAGGACTATGGTCAAAAGTGATAGATGTATTACTGAGGGAGAAAAATGGGTTGGCAGGTATGTCTGAATAGGACCACTGAGGTGACATTGGGCACTGGGATGCTTGACTTATGAGAAGTACATTTGGGGCAGAGTGTTGTGGGTGGCAAAAAGCACTGAAGAAGGGCATGAGCTGAGTGGAGTTTGGCTATGTCAGTGGTGGAACTGGCCTGATTTCGCATATTCAGATTCATAGTACAAGTGGGCTACAGTACCTATGGCACTACGGGTAGTGAGTAGGAAAGGGCATGGGGTGGGAAGGGAAATAAGTGAAACAGTAGAATAGAAAATTCTGTACACCAGCGTTCCCTAAACCTTTCTCCTCATTTCCTTAATTTACAGTGAAATTTCTTATTCAGAAACCAGAATAAAGGAGGAGAAATTTTTTTTGTGGTTCAGTTGTTTCAATCATGTCTGACTTTTCATGATCCTATCTTGGGATTTTCTTGGCAAAGATACTGGAGTGGTTTGTCATTTCCTTCTCCAACTCATTTTACAAATGAGGAAATTGAGTCAAACAGGGCTAAGGGACTTGCCTAAGGTCACTTAGCTAGTAAGTGTTAGAAGCTGGATTTAACTCAAGAAGATAAGTCTTCCTGATTGCAATAGAGTGGGCAAGAAAAGCACTGGACTAGAAGTGTGTACCTGAGCAAGTTACTTACCTCTACCTGTCTCTGTTGACTCATCTACAAAATGGGGATAATAATAGTATCTAGTTTTTAGGGCTGTTTCAAAGGTAAGATTAGATAGTATTTGTAAATTGCTTTGCAGACTTTACATCATTATGTAAAATGCTAGATGATGATATTAAAAATAACAAATTGCTTCTCTTCCAGATGAGTAATCCTGAGACAAAGAAACCTCTAAGACTTTATTTTACAGTGGGAAAAGTGCTTCTCCTCCAAGAATTCACAGACGAATTACTTATTTTTTAGTAGACAAATTGTAAAATTTTTGTAGTGCCCCAGGGATGCTGCCCAAGTTGGAAAATCAACCAATTCAAACTATGTCCCTCAGCAACTAAAGCAACCGAAAACATCTCAATCTGGGAGGTTTTGGAGGACAGTAGCAATGAATTATTGTTTTAAAATATGCTATGATTTCTTGCCTTAGAATTAAATTAGTTTCATCAAAGCACCTTGGAGGTTGTATTTGGAATGTTTGTTTTGGGCTACCTCCACAGGGACTAAGGAGAAAACCTATGGATTTATTGCCCTCGCAGGCAATGCTTTAGCAGGAAACCTCACCAGCAAAGCAGATGAGGGTCTGCTCTTTCTACTCTCAGACTCATTGAATTAGGAGGAAGTCAGAACATTGTTTCTTCTGTGCCTCTCCCTCATTGCACTGCCAATAGGTGCTTAGTAATTGACAAATGAATCACCGGATCTTGTCACCTATGGGGTTTGTGTTCTGATTTAATAAGGTGAGTGGAGGAGCACTGGATGTTCTTGATTTATTGAAAATTCAGAATGAGGTAATACATAATGGTCATAAAATAAGTGACCTGCTAAAATAGTCTGTCTTTCTTTCTCTACTCCTGCTTTCCCCTCCCCCTCCTCTTCCAGGAAACCATTATCTCAGCATCGAACTCCCTAGATTCCAATGATAGCTTTATCTCTAGTCCATTCCGGGCCATGAATCACGTCATGACAGTAAGTTATGTTCACAGCTTATTTTTGGGGTGGTAGAAGAGATTTAGGTAATGTTTGCAAAACACATGCCCAGATCTTCCTTTGCCTTATTTCCTCAAGTTGATCTGACCTTATAGAGGAGCTATTATTGTATCCTTCCAAGCAAAACTGACTAAATAATTTTAGTCATTTTTACATTGGATATTTTATCTTTATCTTTATCTTTAAGGGCCAGGGTTTTTCCCTCCCTCCCCCACCTCCTGGAAAAACACACCTCCTGGAGAATCTTATATGGGAACAATATTCAGGCTGGATTGAACTGAAAAATCTTAACAATGATGCTGAGTGAATTAAGCAAACAATATTCATTTTTGCATTAGATATATTGTGTTTGTGCTCAGAAATGTGGTGTTTTTCACACATGCAGATGGTGCTGTTGACCCACTCTTCGTAGAACATCCCTTTTGAGTTCTTTTTCCCATCAGTGATTGAGTGGCCAATCCCACAGCCAAGAACAATGTCCCAGATTTGAATGGGAGGATGATCTCCAGCTGGATTCCATTTGGGAAAGTGGGCAGCACTCTCAAATCGTCCCAAGCTGCTCACTGCCACAAAAGCCCATATTATTTTTTTTAGTACCAACATTCTCCCAGGGATGCTTTATGGCTAGGAATCATGGAATGTCACCACCTCAGATGAATCAAAATTGCAGGTAATACAAAAGGGCTACAGACAGATGCATGGTGGGGATAAGTAGGCCACTGTAGTATACTAACAATGATTTGCTTGGAAGAGGCATAAAACCATCATTGGGGACATTCATGAACAGAGAGGTGGGTAATTTTGCAACAAAATGAAGGATAACAGATGGACAGCTTAAGCGCTACAATGGTATTGAAAATATAGTAAAAAAACCAGAGGAAGAGCTCAAGGGTATTGAGTAGAATCCACATGGAAGATGCATAGAAAGACTTAGATGAGCACCCCATGGATTGGGGAGACAGTATTTAGGTAACTATTTTACAAAAAAAATAGACTTAGCTCTTCCTTTGTCTTATATATTCTCAAGTTGGTCTGATCCTATAGAGTAGCTGTTGTACTCGTCTGAACAAGCTGTCAATGATTTTAGCCACTTCTGTATTGGATACTTTTTCTGTAAGGGCCATGGTTTCCCCTCCCTCACCCCTACCACACCCCCAACTTTGAGTTAAATAAAAATACAAGAGAGTCCAATGTGGAAACAATGGTGGGAAATTTCAACAGTGATGTCATCTGAATAAATTTAGTAAATAGTATATATTTTTGCATTAGATGAACTGTTTTAATGGAGGTAGTGGCCACACCAATGGAATCCCAGAAGCTTTGAAGTATTAAATGATTTTTCAATTTAGTTTAACAGGCATTTATTAAGTGCTTGCTGTGTGAATGGCACTGTTGTAGGCTTAGGGGATTCAAAGACATAAATGAAAAGTAGTTCTTGATCTGTAGGGGTTTACATTCTGCTGGGAGATTTAAGAAAAATAAAGTGATTGGCATATATAAAATAATTTGAGGAGGAAGAAAAAACTAACCATTAGGGGACTTAAGGAAAGGCTTCCTGCCAAGGTTCGACATAGACTGAGACTTGAAGGAATCTAGACATTCTCCAAGTTAGAATGAACAGGAAGTATATTCCAGATGTGAAGAGAGCCTATGCAAAGGAGAAATAGAATCCTATATTTGAGAAAGAAGAAGTAGGCTAGTTTGGCTAAAATATGTGAAATATCTGGAGAGGTTGGCCAGAGTTACATTGTGAAGGGCTTGAAATGCTAAACCGAAGTGTTTGTATTTTACTCTAAAGGGAAGAGGGAGTCATTGAAAATTTTTAAGCAGAGGAGGGACATATTCAGACATGTGCCTTTTGGACGTGTTTGTTTGGAGAGGAGAAGCTGTGAGTCCAAGCTAGGATGTTCTTGAAATGGTACAGCTGAGAGTTGATGAAGACCTGAAGTGCAGTAGCAGGTATGTGAGTGGAGAGAAGAGAATGGACGTGAGATATTTGTGGGGTTAGAATGGATGAGTGTTAACAACTGATTAGCCATGAGAGATAAGGGAGAGTGAAGAATTGAGGATAACTCCAAGGTTTTACACCTGGGTGACTAGAGGAGTAGAAGGGCCTTCAAAGAGAAATTAAGAATTTTGGAGGAGTGACAAATTTGATAAGGTTGAGATAATGAATTCTGTTCTGTACTTGGATTTGAGATACCTATGCAGTATTTTGGTGGAGCAACATGACAGTAACAAATGGGGAACAATATGATGGAGACACCAAATGATAAGAAAGGGAAAGTGACCTCATGCACATATTTAAGACTAGCTCCATCTAAGGGAATCTAACTGTAGTGTATTTTTGTAGTTTGGCACAGAGAATGGGAGGTTTATTGCTACACATATAGATGATAAAGGCATGGCCTTTCCCTTGTAAGGGGCAGCTAGGGGGTGCAGTAGATAGAGCTTAGACATGGAAGATCTGGGTTCAAATCTGGCCTCAGGCACTTACTAGCTATGTGACCCTGGGCAAGTCACTTAATCCTGTTTGCCTCAGTTTCCTCATTTGTAAAATGAGCTGGAGAAGGAAATGGCAAATGACTTCAGTAGCTTTGCCAAGAAAACCCCAAATGGGGTTATGAAAAGTCAGACATGACTGAACAGCAACAGCAATAACAGTGGGGTGAGAAGCCAGATTTCACAGATTTGAGGAGTGAATGGAAGGCGAGAAGTCGAGTCAATGAGACTGGACTGATTTTCTAAGCAGTTTGCTTATGACATAAGATGATAGTGAATGCAGAGTCAAGTAAAAGATTTTGAAAGAATGCAAGAGACTGGAGCATATTTGTAAGCAGTAGGGAAGGAGCCAACAGATAGGAGAGAGAGAATGAGAGAGCAAGAGAAATAGAGGAAGAGAAAGAGAGAAAAGGAGGGAGGGAAGTGAGAAAGATAGAGAGGTGGAAGATAGAGGGGGGAAGAGAGAGACAGAGAGGTGGGGGGAAGAAAGAGAGAGACAGACAGAGAGAGAGAGAGACAGAGAGAGAAAGAGACAGAGAGAGAGACAGAGACAGAGAGAAAGAGATAGAGAGAGACAGAGAGACAGAAAATATGATCAAAGTGGTAAGTACCCAGAGTAAGTGGTAGGGGAGGGAATCTAGGAAATTAGCAGAACAGTTGGCCT
>JAQQSZ010006435.1:0-13593 GCA_028646595.1 Phalanger gymnotis
GATGAGACAAGGGAGGGCAGATAGGGGGAGGAGGTAATCAAAAGCAAACACTTTCAAAAAGGGACAGGGTCAAGGGATAAAATTGAATAAAGGGGGACAGGATAGGAGGGAGGGAAATATAGTTAGTCTTTCACAACATGACTATTTATGGAAGTATTTTGCATAATGACACATGTGTGACCTATGTTGAATTGCTTGCCTTCTTAGGGAGGATGGGTGGGGAGGGAAGAGGGGAGAGAATTTGGAACTCAAAGTTTTAAAAGCAGATGTTCAAAAACAGGTTGTCTTTGCATGCAACTGGGAAACAAGATATACAGGCAATGGGCCATAGAAATATATCTTGTCCTACAAGAAAGTAAGAGGAAAGGGGATGGGGGGGAGTAGGGTGGCAGAAGGGAGTACTGACTAGGAATGGGGCAATCAGAATATATGCCACCTTGGAGTGGAGGGGAGGGTAGAAATGGGGAGAAAATTTGTAACTCAAAATCTTGTGGAAATCAATGCTGAAAACTAAAAATATTAAATAAAAAGAAAATTAAAAAAAAAAACAAACACACACACACACACACCCCTACATGCATACAATGCCTGTGCCCTCATTCACTTTCATGACTCTGGAAGCAACTATATGGATGAGATCATGAATTCATTTATATATAATTAATTAAATTATGTATGATTAATATTTTTTTAAAAAGAGCCAGGGTGCCATAGTAGATACAGAGCCCATCTTCTAGACAGTGTGGATTATAGATAGATACTATGCTAGGTGCTAGGGATACAAAGAGAAAATCAAAATGAAACAATCCTTGCCCTCAAGGGGGTTGAAGCCAGCTAGGTGGTGCAGCAGATAGAGTGCTGGGCAAGAAGTCAGAAAGACTCATCTTCCTGAGGTCAAGTCCAGCCTCAGATACTTACTAGCTATGTGACCCTAGGCAAGTCACTTAACCTTGTTTGTCTCAGTTTCCTTATCCGTAAAATCAGCTGGAGAGAGAAATAGGAAAACACTCCAATATCTTTGCCAAGAAAACCCTAAATGGGGTCACAAAGAGTAAGACATCACACAATTTTAAGAATCTGAAACAGAGAGGGAGAACATTCCAGGCATGGGGGAGTACAAAAGCACAGAATGGGGAAATAGAATACTATGGATGAGGAATATGAAGGCCTATTTTGAAGGATCAAAAAGTGTGTGAAATCTACTTCTTTCTACTCTCACTACAGAAATCACTTTGTAGACCTTACTTTTTAAAATAAAATAAAATATCCCTTTTTCTTCCTTCCTTCCTTCCTTCCTTTCTTTTTTTTTAAGTTGCTATTCTTTGGAAATCAGGTTCTAGTCCCAGGCCTGCCAAGAAAAGTTCAACATAGGGCATTAAGAGATAAAATAGATGTCTGAGGATGTGGTATGTGTATCAGATGTTGAAAGTGACTCGAATCAGAATAAAGAAGGCAATGTACTCTTGTAGAGATATAAACTAACAAATAAATGGCTTCCAAATCTTAGTTTTTACTGACACAAGACATCTGGATACTTTAAATAAGAATTCAAATACTTGGCAGTGTGCCCCAACTTGGAATCCATATCTTCTGAGGTCCACACATCACAATCATGACAAAATGTTTTCCTATCTTGATCCGTCGTCGCCATATCATCAGTCAGTATTATCTGTGCTGTGGAATACATTTTAAAAACCAGCCAATCCTAGGTAGAATATACTTAAAATTTTCCAGTAATCTATACTTTGATCCTATCTGTTCATTATGTGCTAAAAGTCCTATATATACAATATGTAGCTAATGATGGGTCATTCATTTCATTTCAATAGCCACAATACTTTCCCTTGAACTCTCTGGCCTAGTAATACAAAAACAAAAATTAAAGCTATAAAAAACTATTCTTAATATTAAAAATCCAAGGATGATTTTAGTTTGAGTTTAAAGCAAACACATTTTATCACACTGGGAGAATTCTGGAGAAAAGAGGAAATAATGCTGTGACCTGAATAAATAAATGCTCTGGTTCTGAAGGCCAGGTTGTCAGATGGGTTTTGTGTGTGTGTGGGTGTGGGTATGTGTGTGTGCGTGTGTGTGTGTGTGTGTGAGAGAGAGACAGACAGACAGACAGACAGACAGACAGAGACAGAGAAAGAGAGAGAGAGAGAGAGAGAGAGAGAGAGAGAGAGAGAGAGAGAGAGAGAGAGCTTATGTATTAATTGTGCTCCTTTAATGCCTTGACTGGGAAAAAACAACTGTATTTTGTTTGGAAAGTATACCTATTCAAAATTCTAGCATGCTCAATCCTATCAAATGATTTTCATATGGCATAATTTCTAGTCCCCTCAGCATCCTGTTCACACTCAGAGGTAGAATTGAAACTGTATCTTCCTGCCTATAAGAATGATTCTCTAATGATGATGTCACACTGCTCCTTTAATAATAACAATAATTATTATTATCATTATTACTACAAATAAATAACAGTAATAATAAAGGGTGATATAGACTACAAGCATGATTTCACTAGAGAGAAATTCAAAATAGCAAGATTGGCACCAGACAAAAAATGAAAGATGAAGGAAGGAACTGAGTGCAGACGGAAGGAGTTGTCACATTTTTTTTCGAAGGATCATCACTATCAAGAACTGGTTTCTCCTGTCCATGCTGCTGCTAAAGTTCAGATATTGCATGGCTTCTTCTATTAATAAGAGTTTTCTCCCATCATGTCAATGTTGAACTTTTGGGGAATTGATACAGTGGTACTCTAAAGACCTTGAAACTTTACCCCATTCTATGTAGGACCATGAGGTCCAGTACTGACAAACAAGACAAGCTTGTTACATCTAAGCAATTTCTTTTGGGCTATATCCCCAACTCTTACTTTGTGGCAGTCTTCATTCCCAGAGAATGATTATAAGATTACTATATTTACCATTGAGTTTTAAGGGCCTGGGGTATTATCTCCCACAATTCACACAAGGTTCACTGTGAAAATGGGCTCAATCTTAAAGAGCTCATGTGAGAAAGAGGGGAAATATAGCTTGTAGTTACTGGAAATTCTTTTCTCTCTTTACAGAAACTTCAAGAATTTCCTCTTTGGTGTACTTCCCTGATGGATCCTAAGGTTTGTAGAGACTTGAAGCTACTTGGTGTCTCCAGATAGTCCTCTGTGTGTCTCTTAGATCCTAATATGAATGCTACATCAGTCATTGCCATTCCAGGGATACTGCTACACACTATAACCAAATCTTCCTACTTTTCAAAGCAAAGACTGGCCAGGTGTTGAAATATTTCTGTTAGAATATACAGTTCTAAATTGGTTTGTGTGTATATACACACATACACATGTATGCCTACATACATATGTGTATGTATACATATATACATGTATACATACACACGGGATAAAGTATGTCGAATTCTTTCCACCTGTGTCAATACATTTCCTGTGAGTAATCTGATTTAATCCAGCTATCAAAGAATTTCATTTCTTCCAAATTAAGGACTTTGTCTATATCTAGTATGTACTTATGATTAATTGATTCAATAAAACTGCCTAGAACTTGTTTGAACCCAATTTTCCCTTGTTATTGTTGCTTGATTCAATAAAGATGTCTGGCCTATTGCATTTATATTAATGAGGATTTGGGGATAAGAGTGGAACACCTCCTTTTTATATATGGTAACCCATGACTGTTTGGACACAAGAAAGGGAAGAGGTTTTTAAAAGCAGATTCTCACTTCTTTCTTAGACAATACTATGACTAAAGTTATTTATTAGCACACACTATCTTCCAAGCACTTTGCCCTCAAAGAGCATTCATTCTAATAGAGGAATGAAGCCACAAATGAATAGACTTTTTAGTAGCACTTGATTTGATCATGTAAGCATTAAACCTTAAGAGACACAGGTTTGTTTTTTTTTCTTCTGATGAAATTATAAAATAGATGTTAATGTTTGGGGACCTTAAAGGGGAAGATCTGAACAAAAAACTTTATTAAGACTTTATGCTGTTTTATATAGATAGAGATTCCTGGGAAAATTGAAGAGGTTGTGTTCAAAGGTGTCAAAAAACAGGTTGAGTCACTTAATTGAGTGAAAGAAAACATCAGTCTGTGTCATACAGACTAAGCAAAAAGCTGATGTATTGAATTTTACTTTTCAATTGGTTGTTGTTATTAACGTAGCTATATCCTGAGTCAAAACACTAAGAGTCTTATCGTGATTTTTTAAGGGGTAGGGAGGAAATGATTTAATTGGTTTGAACCAGTAAAGACATGTGCTTTGGAGAAGACTGAATCAAAGAGGACTAAGATGCCTAAAAGTTTGTGTCAAACAACTGAATATACAGATTTGCTAGTATGTTCTTGTGATTGCTGGTCTCTACGTAAGACATAAAAGGAAATATTAGACTTTTCGTTGAGGCTTCATTTAGGGAGCATCTTAAAGTGCATAATGGATCTTTTTTTTGAGACAGTTCAGATTTATGAGGAGAAAGTCTTGCTTAACTAACTTGCTAGAGGTCCTTATAGGTGCTACTCCTACATTAGACAGGAGAAACGCAGAAGATTATGAACACTATTAAAGAAAAGCATTTGATAAGGCTCTATATCAAAGTTTATTGCCTGAGGTAAGGAGTCAGGCCATCTTGAACAAAGTAGCTTGTTAGACAAAAACATGGTTAAAAATGAGGAACAGTGAATAGCAGTAAATAATACCTTCTCCACACAGAAAGAAATTGCCAGCAGGAGCACCATGGGGAAGTTTTCAGGGGCCTCATGTTTACATTAGCAGTCAATGACTTGGAAAAGAATGGCAAAATGAAGATCTCTAAGTTTGGGTGGTAAGACCAGTGACATTAAAAGGCTTCAGATCTTTCATGTTTTAAATTGTGTAAGAGTTGTCAGAATGAGAATGACAAAAAAGTTCTGAGATAAAAAAAGAGTGAGAAAGAGAAAACTGAAGACATAAATAGGAATGGGGGCCATGTACAAAAACTACTTAAATATGTACAGGCAAAGAACAATATACAATAGGACTAGAAAAAAACCTAACCATTCTAGGCTCTAATAGTTTAAGATTATGGACTAACAACAACCACCACAAAAGAAATGAAATACAAGTTCAAGAGGTTAAGAAAAAGAAGTTAACTATGAGTGGATAGAAATGATCAAAACTGAAATTTGTGAGTATTTGACAAGATAAAAAGAAATTTTAAAACCTGCACTTAATAAGATAAAAGAATTTCTCTGCCCACATAAGTTGGGACAATTATGAAGCAGTGAAGATTGTAAAACTTAAAAAAAAACTATTGAAAAAAATTAAAAGGATACTAAACTTAGGCCATTTCAAGAAGGGCTGAGTGGAGTATATGCAGATGCAAAAAATATTCATTAAAATAGTATGAAGGCAATTGACCATTAGTCATAAGAAAGTTTACATTTGCTGAATAACTACCAAGGATCAATTATCTCCTCTTGAAATAAGGGGAAATTGAGAAACAGGGACCTGAGACCTACTTTTCCACCGTAGAGACTATAGGAAATGTACCCTCTGGGGCTTTGGCCTGGGGCAGAAGGGGGTTAAGAGGGAAGGACAGGTCAATAAAAGCTTCCTCTGTCCTTGGCTAGATTCCCTGGCTGCCACTGGATTATTGCTCAGCTGCTGTCACTAGCCTTAGCAACTACAAAAAGCACCTTTTATGTGATTTTTCTGGTTGCAGATATTTGGGGCACTGAATAGTAGAAACCACTACAGAATCTATCGTAGCCTAAGTAGGACTGCCCCAGAGCTGAGTTCTCCTTGAAGCTGCCCAAGTGTCCTTTGCCTTTTCCCAGGCTACATCCCTTGACATATGACCTTTGAGAGAGCAGGCTGAGTGGTTATCACAGAAGTTCTCTGTCCCTTCATTGGGACAGAGCAAGAAGCACATTATTCTCCCTCCTCAACCTATCCCTGCTTAGCATGAAGTCATAGAAGGATAGTATTTGATACTATGAGAGGAATAAGAAGGAGGAATCCTAATGGAAGGATGGATACTAATGAGAAGATACGAATGATGGAGAAGGAGGATACTAATGAGAGGAAGAGAATTGATTGTAACGATTGTGGCCTGCATTTTTCAAAATAATACCTCCTCATACCTTTGAGAAGGAATTAACTCTCTGTTTACTAAGGTTTATTTAGTATTTGTTTTCTGTGAATTAAAAGAAAACAAAAAGAAAAAGAAATGTCTTTTCAATAAGTCTAGTTAAATCAGATCAAGCCAAAACGTGGTCAGCTTTAATTTGCCACAGGTCCTCTATATGGCCAGACCAAATGGAGGACATAAGGAAACACTTTTTCTATTGTGAATATAGTATTACTACAACCACCTTTCTAAGCAAATCAGAGTAGCTCTAGTATTTGGTTCTGCTCCATTTCACCACAGTTACATAGACCTATCTAGCCTTTATGTACTTGCACAAAGTAGAATATTATTTTCCCCCTTGTAATAGGATCAGCCTCTGTAAATAACTGAACAATCATTGAGAAAAGTTGTATTTGTGTTTCTAAATCCAGTGGAGGGTAGAGAGAGAGAAACGAAGAGCATAAATTCATTCCAAACCACATCTAAAATGTGGGGATATTGGCTGACCAAGAGAGCAGAGGTTCTAGACATTTTCTGTTTGATAGAGTGTTTGATGCAGCCTCTCATAAAGATTCCTGGTAAAAGTGGTCACAGTGGCTGGAGAAAGCCAAACCTCACACTGGGATGAAAGGCTATTTTGTAAAACCACATACAGAGTAATGAGAAGGAAATCTTTTGTCCTGTTTAGAGGCCATGAAGTACAGCAGCTTGTGCCACAAACTCCTGGCTAAATGAGGCACTTGAGTCTATTTTTTTTTCAGAGAATATGAAATGTTTAGATAAATTTTATTCCCTTCCATTTACACTATAGACTAGAACCAGAATAACCAAAAACATCACGAAAAAGCATTTTCTCATGAGCTTTCTAAATTTCCAATTTCTAAACTCCCCAGATTGTCATAAACTTTAAATGTCTATTGAAATATCTTGGAAAGATCCAGTCTGAATGTGAACTTAAATTTTTTTAACATGACCCATCACTGTTTTAAATCCAAATTGGTCCCAGACAACAATGTGGACCATTACCTCATTGTTTATTCTTGTAAATTACAAATATTAGAAATTCTGACTTATGAAGTTAGAAGGAAATACTGTAAATTTCTCTGCCACTTTTCCTCTGGTGTTTAGGGTTTTGGCATACATCTAAGAGTTAGCGCTTGGCAGGTTGGTGACAGTAATCGGCAATATTGACTGAATGATATACTCTTGTCAGAAACTATGGTTCTCAGTTCCTTCAGCTATGTCAAAAATATAATGGGAAGTATATTTAATGAAGCCTCATGAATAAGCTTTGATGGACTATGGATTCAGGTATTTTGAAGATCAAACCATGACTTCTTATGCAGAGTAATATAGAACACACTTTTCTCATACCAGAGAGACTCTATGTATCATTCCCCCCTCTCCTCTTTTGGGCTAGTAATTTAATTAGTATAGGGAACCCTCAGATGGGAAAACTCCCTTTAGCAATTCAGATCAGCATATGCTCTGCAAATTATAGTCTTACAGAGTTGCCTAGGGCACTAAGGTTAAGTGGATAGCATGAGGTTACATAGCCAGTATATGGAACCACAGTCTTACTGTTTATGAGGGTAGCTCTATCTGTCCATTGTACTATGCTGCCTATGGAAAGACTATAACATGAATATTACATCAGAGGAGAAGAACTGAAAGGAAAGATGGAACATGATCTCTGATGAAGGTAAAAGTTATGGAATTGACAAGCATAGGTGAGGAGAGGATGATCAAACGAGACAAGGGGTTTAGAAAAATGTTGAGCCCATGAGGAAGGTCACAGGTAGAGAGGAAGGGAGGAAAGAAGGAAGGAAGAAGGGAGAGAAGGAGGGAAGGAAGGAAGGAAAGAAGGGAGGGAAGGAAGGAAGGGAGGGAGGAAGGGAGGCAGAAAGGGAGGGAAGGGAAGGGAAGGGAGGGAAAGGAAGGGGAGGGGAAGAGAGGGGAGAGCATTGATTACTTGTCTGGTTGAATCTTTTTGAATGTAGTTTTGGTGAAGAAGGTAGCATGGCATCGTCTCTGTTAAGCTGTTATAAACATATGACACTACCATCCCTCAAAAGAAGAACTTGTTCTGAATCAAATTTTCTGTGATGTAGCTTGGAATCGCAGGGAGCTGATAAAACCTAGATTTCTCTTTGCAGAGTGCTAGAAAGTATATAAAATTTAAATTTATTTAATTACCAGGCACTTAGGCTTGGGAGCATTAAAAAGAATCAAATGACAATCGTTCTGACCTTCAGTTGGGGGAAGGGAACCTTTAAAAGGTCATGTGACCAATATACTCAGATGGTAAAACATCCATCCACTGTAAGGTAAAAAGGATGCTGATGTTCTGATCTTATCTCTGGGAACTTAATATATTTATGAGTGTTTATTTCATTAGGCCATTACCAGGGACAGAAAAAGGGCACTTTTTATGGGTTGAAATATTCCCACAAGAATCACAAACTCAGAAATTAGAGATGGAAAAATCGTGTTAGGTTATATCAAGCCAATGCTTCTTGGCTTGTGTTCCATACTCCATCCCCCAAAGTTTGATCCAAACCAATCTGACTCAGCCAGTGGGATTTCTCCCACTTCCCTTGAGGTACTGACTATTGCACAGTAAGAACATTTTTTTTTCAAATACTGAACCTTCTTGGTTGTCTCACGAATTCATCTTAAAGACACTTCAAAATTTCATCCTTTTAATGGCATTTTTAAAATAGGGAAACCCCAAAAACAGATTGTGGGAAATGAGCAAGGTCTATGAATTAATAAAGTGTAGCAGTTAATAAGTAGTATCTAGTAACATTATACTATACTGAAAGGTACAAAACACAAAGAACAAAGTTACTATTTAGATTTCTTTGTAAAAAACAATGAAACATAGAAAACAAGGTCGGAGAGGTCAGCCTAATACATCTTGGGTCTTGAAAGTTCCAGAGTCTTTAGATCCTAGTCTTTAAAATTCCATCTGTTGTACCCAAGAGCATCTTAGTATTGTTAAGCACCAACAGCTGGAAACAAAGTACAATAAGATCTCCTTACATGGAACCCATTTAGAGCTAAATCCTACAATTTTGAAAAGATTCCAGAATCCTTCCTAATTAGGATAGACAAACAGCACTTAAGAAATTTTACTTGTTATAAATAACATCTCCCTGGCTCTCTGCACCACCATTCTCACTTTAAAGAGAGTTTATTAGAAGAGCGTAACCTTAGAATACAGAAAATTTCAGAAAAGCTTGGACAGTGGTGTCTTTAAAGAGATTTACCAAGCTCCTATTTTTTATACTGATTCATCTTACCAGCTTCTGATCCCCTTGGTAGAAATTTGGCTCTATCATTTCTGTTCAAGAATCCAAAGGCATGTGAATGATAAGTGATCTTGTTACTTATTAATAAAGCTAGAAAGGTATGTGGCAGAAATGAAAACTCACATTTCCATTCAATTCAACACAGAGTTATTAAGTGACTATCATGTAGGCATTATGCTAGATGTTAAGGATACAAAAATGAAAAATGACAGTCTCTGTCCTAAAGAAACTGATAGTCTTTTAGAAGAGGGGGAGGTATTATCTGTATGCAAGGACAACACGCATTAGAAAAAAAGGTTAAGTATAAACATAGGTGAGATAATAAGGCCTGAAAGACTGGAGGAGGCCTCGGGGGAAGAAAGCATCTCGGAGGAGATGGTACATGTACTGAGCCTTGGGGAGAAGGTGAAGATAAGGGTGGCATCTCTTCTAAATATGAAGTATAATCTGTGCAAAGGCATAGAGATTAGGTAAGACAGAATGTCATTGGGGAACAAAGCAGTCCATTTTTGCTTAAATGTGTGTGACAAAGGAACAGTACTAAATGAGCCTGAAAAAGTACACTCAGATTCAGATGGGTCTTAAATTCTAGTGTGAGGAGTTTGTACTTTCTTCATTAGGTAATGGAGAACCAACAGAGGTCTTTGAATTCAGGGAGTGTAATGGTCTCATCTAAGCTTAAGAAAGATCAACTCTATGAAGAATGGGTTGAAGAGAGGAGAGAATGGAGGGATACCAGTTTAAAGGCTATTGTAAGAGTTTAAGAGTGGTAATTAATGCCTAAACTAACATGAGAGTAGTAAGCATAGAAAACAGGTAATGGCCGTATGAAATATTTAAAGAGTTCAGTGTCTAGGTCTGAGCAACTGTATCTATGGAGTGATGGAAGTTAAGAATAAAAAAATAATCCTGAGGGTTCAGGATTGGGGGATGAGGGATATGGTTGATGCCATCAATCATAAAGGTGGAAATTAAAAGAGGTGGGGTAATTTTGAAGGGAACGGGATGCATTCAGTTTGGGAAATGCTAAACGAGAAGTGTCCAAACAGTAGTCCAAGTTGAGAAGTATAGCTGTTAGGAATGAAGTTCGGAAATATGGGTCTAAATGTGAGAGAATGAGGCTAGATGTGAGAATTTGTATAAAACAACCATAATATCATGGTAATGGATGAAATTGCCGAGGGAACAAGTACAGAGAAAGAGAAGAAAGTAGAGGACAGAACCATAGGGGCTGTGCACATTTAGAGAGTAGAACAGGAAAAAGAACTAAGAGAAGTGGAGAGAGCACAGAACTTGAAGACAACAAAGTCAAGAAAGCCAAAGAAAGAGAACATTCAGAAAGGCGAGGATGGTAAAAGTCTGCCTTTCTAGACATTCTTGGTAATCCTATATATCTCATTGACAACTTATTACCTGCTAATTATCTGGAATGGGAAAAAGAATTGAAATCATGACTTGTCCCTTCCCTATACATATATAGGATTATCAAATATGTCTAACCTGTGAAGTATGGCAATGGAGGAAATTGTTTATGGAACAAGTACAGAGAAAGAAAAGAAAATAGAGGACAAAATCATAAGGACTGGTCATGTTTAGAGGGTGACAAGGGAAAAAGAGCCAAGAGGAATGTCATTGGCTGGATTGAATGGGCAATTTTCCATTCACAGGAAAGAACCCCTTGATTCAAAACTTTGCCTCTTTACAAAGGGTTTTGTAAATGGCCCGACTGGATTCAGTCAAGGGGTCACACTTGAGAACCTAGAGGTCCACATGTGGCCTCAAGGCCACAGGTTCCCCACCTTGACCTAGGGCCTGGCCATAAACAACACACAGTACCCCAGGGCTATCATAATAATACTTAAAGAACTCCTGAGTGACTTCCATAAAGGCTACATAAAACAAGCATAGTGGAAATGAGAAGGGAACTACAGAGAGCCACTGCTGAGTTATTGCTGGCTCCCTAAAGCTGTTTATTCTTGCACTTTCCCACATTCTTTTGAGCCTAGCAAAAGATGCACTATTTTGAAAAATGTTCAAGAATAATGAATCCAGGGTAAACCTAGCTTACTACCTCTTTTTTCCTGAATTATATACAGGTAAAACCTTTAGTTCTTCTTAACCTGGTTTAAGGAGGAGGAGTCAGTAAACTTGGTGTTTTATATTTTTTTTATTTTTATAACTATCCCCAAATAATTAGTTTCTTTTGTAATCCTATATATTTTGTTTTATTAATTCAAAAATATTATTATGAGGCATTCATAGGCTTTACCAGTTTGGTAAAAGGATCCATGAAATACAAAACAGATTAAGTACTCCTGCTTTAAAGTTTATTTTGGGGCTAATTTAGAAAGGCTAAGGTCACCCACTGCTTCTTGGACCATCACCAGTCATTTTCACTTTTGTCTTGCCACTGGACTTTGATGACTCTGGAGGAGAGAGTTCGGTTGATGACTTTGTTCAACTCTGTCTCACTTAAATCCAAGTCAAGACATCGCCCTTGTAATGTCATTGGTTCTTCAAGATTGAAGGGTGAACAACAACTTCAGCCATGCTCCTCTGCCTTTCCACCTTTTTGCTAAGATGTAGGATAGGAGTTTGTTGCCAAATAAATGAACTTCAAAATCTAGTGTCATAGAAGGTGAGCAATTGGGAAGGATGGTTAGGTTCAATTCATTATATGGTAAACATTTTATGAGCAGAGACTGTCTTTTGCCTCTTTTTGTATCTCTAGCATTTACCAGAGTGCCTGGCACATAGCTGGCACTTAATAAATGTTATTGATTGACTGATTGAGTTGCTGCGATTTCAGTGAATGGCAGAAACATATAGGAAATAGAGATCCCTGTAGTTAGATCAGGGTGTTAAAAAGGTCATCAATGCAAATATTGAAATTTCTATGGATAATGCTAAGGGAAAAGTAAGAGAAGAATACTTAAATTAAGTGCCAAAATCACTGAGGAGAGTCAATGAATCATTCAAAAAAAATACATAGATTGAGCAGAATGAAATTCAGAAAGGAACACAGATGAGCAGAGCAGTGTTGAAAATTTGAAGTACATACAAAAAGAAAAGCATGACGCTATCCGGAATTTTAGTGGATTAGTGGATGGCATTAACAATTAGCAAGAAAGAGTTGCATAATCACTCAGCCAGAACTTCAGAGAAGTTGCTGACTGGCAGGGGCAGAGAAGGGTCTCTAAGGGGCATATGGAGCTATGATAACACCTTTACCTGGCTCATAGTATGAGAAAAGTTGTCCAACACTGGAGAGAATAAAGAATGATGAAAAATGAGGTGAAAGTGAAATTTTGCTTAAGTGAACACAAAATTAAAAAAAAAAGTTGGAGTGTAAGAGAAAGGATAAAGGAGAGACTGCTGACAGTATAGCAGAAAGTCCAAGGAGTACAGCTGAACAGGCAAAGACTGAGAAAGGATAGGGTTAAATAGATCAGAGGAGAAGAAAGACAAGGGTAGTGGGATAAAGTGGTTTATATCTTTCATTTTGCTATTGAGAATTTTAGTATTTTTTTAGATGACAGGGATCCAAGGAATAAAAAATTGGGAGGTAAACTAAAGTAAATTTCTAGTCACTGGCAGGGAGAATTTAAAACAAACATGCTAAAAGCATAAATCATTAGCCCGGGGCGGGGTGGAGCCAAGATGGTGGCTGGAAAGCAAAGACTAGCATGAGCTCCCCACCAAGTCCCTCCAAAAACCTATAAAAAATGGCTCTGAACCAATTCTAGAACTGCAGAACCCACAAAATAGCATAGGGAAGCAGGGCTCTAGCCCAGGACAGCCTGGATGGTCCCTGGGTAAGGTCTATCCTGCACAGAGCTGGGAGCAGAGGGGAGTGGAGCTGAGCGGAGTAGAGCCCAGCATGGGTGGCACGGACCAACCAGACCGGGAGCCGGGCGGAGATTGCCCTAGTGCCCTGAATCAGTGAGCTGCGGACTTCTCAACCCACAAACACCAAGATCAACAGAGTAGGTTAGTGGGAGAAGCTGCTGGGGACTGGGATAGAGTTTGCAGTTCGGCCACCACCCCAGGAGCAACAGAGGTGGGGCAGCTTTAGAACTACAGCTGCAGTTGCTTTTGGCCCCAGGCCCACCTGATGGGAGGAATTAAGTGGCTGATCAGAGCAGAAG
>JAQQSZ010006436.1:0-13592 GCA_028646595.1 Phalanger gymnotis
AATGCCTAGTTATACCTGGAAGTTATATGGGACTCCATGCCTTCTTGGGGAGGGGGGGGGACGGAGGGAAGAAAATCTGGAACCCAAAATCATGTAGAACTGTTTGTTGCAATCTAAAAATAAAAAAAATTTAAAAAATTCTTGCTCCATCTTTTCCAAAAAAATCTAATTGAATTTGTGATCAGGATTTTTTTTCCTTTGCATCTTTGCTTGTAAATATTTTAGAGTCATTCCCTTCTGTATGTCACCATAATAGTTTTTTTATGATAGCCTTATTTTCTCTTTGCACATTCTTTCAGGATGCTTCCTGACTTTGCCCTTTGTGTTAAGGCTAGGCTCTGCATACTTCTGGAAGAGATATCTGGGTTCAGCTTGTGTCCTTTGATCCTGGTGCTGCTTTCTTCAGGTTATTTAGTATTGTGTTATTCTAGGATCTCAGAGGTCACTCAGGTTTATAGATAACTACAACCTTTCAGTACTCTCAAAGTGGTCTGATCAGGGCAGACCCCACTGAGAGCTGCCCTCCTGCTCTGAATTCTGAAAGTTCCTAACTTGGATTTGGGTCCAAGCAACATATCTACAGGTTTGCCCCTTGTTGGAGTTCCAGTAGATTCTGATTAACTCAGGCCCTATCAGCCAGATAAAAAGCACTGCTGATTCAGAGTGACAACTGCAGGCTCCCCTTTGGCCCACAATTTCTGCCCACAGACTTCAGACTGGGCTGGAAGCTGGAATTGAGACCCCACTCTTATCTTCATTTTGAAACTACACAGCTTCTGCTTCCTTCTGAATTTGTTCTTTGCTCAGTATTATAACCCAGGGCCAATGACCACTCCTCACTTCCTGAAATGCTATCTCTAGATATAGATCCTCTTTCCAGTGCACCCTTCTGTGACCTGAAACTGGATAGTAAATGACAAAGTTGCAAGTCGTCACCTATTCATACTCCCTGTAGAAGGCCAACCCCCTTTTTGCTGAATCTGAGATCTCTTTTTGCCCTGGTGCACATCTTTTCCCTGTGTTAGAATGTTCTGTACAGAGACTCTGTCTTCAACGTCCACAGACCTTTCTGTCTGACTCCCTATGCCAATCTGGCCTGGAAAAATGCCTCACTATGATTTTTCTCTTGGATTTCCTCATCAGGACTCAGTCTAATTCATTTTCTCAATCTGTGTAGAAGGTTTGTGGGGGAGAGATAAGTTTTTTTTTCTTCCTTCTGCTTTGCCATCTTGGTTCCCCACAAGACTGGTATATAAAACATTATATAACTTTATGTACATGATAAAGTACTATACTATTTTTGTAGTAACAAAGAACTAGAAACAAAATAGAATCACCCTGTTTAGGGAATGGCCAAACAAATGAAGCCTTAAATGGAAACTGAGAAGTTCATGGGCTCCATGCCCAATCAGAGAGACAGAGGGGATGCAGATAAGGTGTGAATACCAAGGCTGAATGGATCTTGAAAGATGATGAGATTTCCAATGGTGACTTTACTAGGAGCATGGTGGAAAAGTCAAAGAAATCCAAAATGAATGCAGCTGGTTTGGAAATGAGGAGATGATCAAGGTCAAGAAATACCCAGAAGAGCATAATTCCACAACTACAGAGATTCAGAGAAAAATAAAATGGCAAGGACTACAAGAGCATATCTGGAAAAAAATTAAATAAGATATTTTTAAAATGGAATTTCATGTGAAATAGAAACTCTGGATGAAAGAATTAGAAGAATAAATAACTTAGAATGAAAGGTAGAAAACTTTACCCAAGTAAGGATAAGGTTCCAACCTGAGCTGATTGCCCCTCCTTAGGAAGCCTGATGCCTCCCTCTCCCAGGGCCCACCGTATTGGTCCATACTTAGTGCTGGGTTTTAGCCCTATGTGTGGTATCTCAGAGCTTAAGACATCCACTAGCTTCAGTCTCCTCAGTACACACACACATACACATATGTATGTAAATATGTGTATGTATATTTATTTCTTTAAATAATAAGTATACTGAAAATAGGTTCCCACTTGCAAAAGGAAAATATTGACATGCAACCCTACAGAAACACATCTACTGTGTACAGTAAGGTACTCCCCTATAAGTGCACTCTGTACTAACACAGAACAGAAGACATAAATAACACTTTTCTTGGACCCAGTTGGTTTCTTTCTCAATGCATGCACTGACAGCTGTCTTCATGGTTGGATTTATCACGGTGCTTGCCGCCTGGATGGAGTAGGTGGACTGCCCTTACAATAATAGCAGTGTGAAACTCCTGAGGCTGAGATCCCAAAGGATAAAAATAGCCTCTCCCAGGCAATCTTCTACAAAGGCACTACAGAATCCCTTACCAAGACGAGTATCTCCCTACCTCCAGCCTCTTTCCCTTGAAATCTATCCTTTACACGACTGCCAGAATCATCCTTCTAGAGCACTGTTCTGATCTTCTCAAGCCCCTGCTTTAAAATCTTTGATCATGGCTCCTCAATGCCAACAGAACACAATACAAACTTCTAAGCCTGGTTTTGTCTTTCCCTGAAATGCTTTCTATTTAGTATACCTAGATGGCACAGGAGATGGAGTACTGGGCTTGGAGTCAGGAAGACCTGAGTCCAAATCCAGCCTTAGTTATTTGTGGCCATGTGACTTGCTCAGGGTAAGTCGCTTAATTTGTTTGCCTCAGTTTCTTTGATCTAAAATGGTATCATAATAGCATACAAGGCTGATATAAGGATCAAATGTGCCATTTAGTGCAGGGCTTGGCCCATGGTAGGTTCTATATAAATGCTTAGTCCCTTCCCTTTCCTTTCAGCCAAGGTAGGGTTTAAGGCTCAGCTCAAATGCCCCCTTCTCCAACCAGAACCTCTACTTCTTCTGTACTCCTTTATCATCTGAGTTGTCCAACTTGATCTATCTCACATTCTGTCCCACCCTGCCATTATTTCCATAAGTGCCTGGTGTTCCCTGCTGCACTGTAAGTTCTGTACCTTGCACATACTAGGTGTTTAATAAGCATCTCACAGAATTATAGAATCTCAGCTTCAGAAGAGGCTTCAGAAGTTGTCTAGTTCAATCTGTACCTGACCAGGAACCAACAACCATCCTAACAAAACATCACTGAGCCTTTACTTTGCTTTAACACTTCCTCTAAGAGGGAGGCTACTCTCTCCCGGGATAATGCCAGGGGTGTGCTGGAGCCAGCTAGAACTGGTTTAGAAGAGCCACTTGTTAAATTTTCAGTGTCAATATTTATACTTCAGAAATTGGCAAACCACAATAAGGCCTTGATGTTGTTTTATTCATTGTCTAGATTTAAGAAAGTAATGGAGAAAATGTCGCTAACACAGATTAAACTTGAAGGTGTGTCAGAGAGCCAGCTGTTAAACATTAAATATTTACACTTCTACATAATCCATTCTGTTTTCAGAATTAAAGAATCATAGTATTTGAGAGAATTGAAGGAGACCTTAACTACCATCTAGTCCCAATCAAAAAGAATCCCCATGACAATGTTTCCTCAGAGAACTGTTCTGGACTGGAGATGCAGACAATGAATTCAAAATTCAATTGTACCCATTTGCTGAGGATGGCAATTTTTTTCAAATGGGGAAGAGTGTAATGGGGAGGAGTTTGACTCATGCCCAGAGTGCCTCAGATGGCATCCCTCCACAAAGGAGGGAGAAACTGCCGCCAGCAGCTGTGGTGCCGAAATGGCCAGAGATGGCCGAATGCCACGGAGAGTGAAAAGAAAACATAGGCCAGGTAGAAGAGTAAAGAACAGCTCCATTTATTAAACTGAGGGACAGGGCTTATATACTTTTTTAGGCAAGCAGCTCAACAAATTCATGTGCAAAAACATTTGTATTGCATAACTTTCTCGTGCTTTGTTCCCTTTTGCTGTAAACAATATTGTGTTAATAGCCCACAGGTGGTATTTAGCACATGTGTGCCATAGGGGTTTTAGAGAGAGCACATGTATGCCGAGGAAGCCTTGGAGAGAGTACATGTGTGTCAAGGTGGAGGGTTAGGAAGCCCACGTGATAAGTTATCAGCCCAAGGGCAAGAACAGGCCCCAGGGAAAACCTGACCTGTATCTATATCCCAGAATGGACTTTCTCAGAGCTGGCCCTCTACAAGAAACTGCAGCACTTGCTTCCAGGAGAATCATGATGATGTGTAAGGAAAGTACCTTGGAAAGACTATGGAGCATGTGTAGACATTCCATAACTGCTTCTGGACCCTGTAGTAAATGGAAAGCTCTTGAATGTTTGCAGAGGCATTCAGGAAGCCTTCACTGGCTCCCATCATATCTCTTTTGCCTCAGTCCTTCTATCTGTTCTGTTCATTGTTGGACACCTTCACTCAGGGTGTCCAGTGAAAACAATGTTGTAGGGAAAAGGCCTTGAGGACATGTGACCCTAAGAAATGAGCTTGGGTCCTTGGTGTCTGCATTTGTTCTTTTCTTTTCTAGATGAAAGAAATGGAATCTCCCATGTTAGGAATTTGGAAAGGTCAGGACGGCCAGTGACAGGGATGTAGAAGTTGGAGTCCAGACTAGGTTTTATAGCCAGCCCAGGATTTATGCCCCTACAGAACAAGGGGTGACCTTTGGAGTGACCTCCTAAACCTAGAGCAGTGGAAACTGAGATGAGGACTCCTCTGGTACTCGTGATACATCTGTGCATGAACTTGGGACGATCAGTGCTATGTAGAAACTGAGCTAAGTTTTGAGCCTATGCCCACCCCAGAGCCCCTGGAATACTGGAGAAAATGTTTGTACTTTGTTCTTGCTATATCTTTGAAATAAATATCTTTCTGTAAAAGCACTTGATGTTAAGTGGTTAAATGGAACAAAGTACTAGTCACTGGCACCTGTGAGGAAAATATCTTATTTGTTCAGTATTAATATTGCTTGAATCTAGCTTTATGTGGCTAGAAAATTACTTAACCCAAAGCTTATGGTTGAGGTTGCGCTGACCTTAGAGATGCTCCAAGGAAAGCTAGATGATTGCAGGGAATGTAGATCCACCTAGGTCTTGTGTTGGGTCTTCCCAAAGCTTGTGTTTGTGTTTCCCAAATTAGAATTTATATACTTATCTTGATATACAACTCAAACAGTACTTCTCTGGAAACTACCTACTGCCTATGTTAGGGGTAGGGTACCTGCAGCTTCAAGGCCACATGTGAACCCTCTAGATCCTCAAGTGTGGCCCTTTGACTTAAATCCAAACTTCACAGAACAAAATCCCTTAATAAATCCCTCTCTGTTATTTCATTCATATCGAGTCTGTTATTAAATTTTGTTATTTCTAATTCTCTAATCCTGTTGTTTCTACTTTGTGCAAGTTTGGTTGAGAGGTGAGCAATGGCACTCATAGTACAGAGAATGTGCTACTTCTACCAAAGATTTGACAAGCATTTACACACACACACACACACACACACACACACACACACACACACACCCCAATCCTTCAGAAATCTATCATTTTACTGGCGCAGGTAGTACAGATCACAACTTACTTGAGAGATGATCTTCAAGATTTGTTTTGGCCGAAAAATCCAGTCCCGTGTAGCCAGTGGGTAATGAGCTTGGTGATGCTGGGCCTCAGATGATGGAAACACAACCCATCACTGGTCCCACGTTCAAGGTCTTTCAGTCTGGGTAACATCTGCCAGAGAGTCTGTTCCCTTGGCTCAAAAGCCCAGGATCCTTTTCATTGAAAAAGTTATTTGTAGGTTTTTTCTCACTCCCCAAAGCATTTGTGTTGCTTAGCTCTTCTCAGTGCCTAGGAGTGGTAGTCTGCTAAGTACCTGGCAGACAGAGAATTTACACCTTACATCTATTTTAGATGACTCCATGGAAAGGGGCTAACAAAATGAGTTTCAGCTGAACTGTATTATCTTTGTTCTAGTTTTATCCTCAAATGTCTAATAGAGATTCTCCATGGCAGTCTTCCACAGATGTATTTTAGCCCGGATGTGACTCTGGATGTCTCACGGGTCATTTCAGCCAAGGTCTGTGAGTGAGAACAACTGCTGCTTTTTTTTGTAAGATATAGAATACTAATGATAATAATAAAAGGGCTTGCATTAATCAATCACAGCTACCCAGCTATTAGCACTTCAGTGTCCTAAATAGCCTGTGTTGAAAGCCACTGATGTCTCAGTCCTCTGGATGTCTAAATTCCCCAAGTCTACCAATCACACTGATGGGCCTCTGGCCAGAAGCCTCCTGCTGGACATCCTGTCAGTATTGCCCTCTTATAGAAAAAAACTCCAGCTCAAAAAGAAGTACACAGCTTATCTGTAATGTGTTGTCCGTTGCTAACTCAAAGATGTAGGCTAAGGGTATAGCCAAAGGATACTGTGCTGGAGGGATTTTTTGGTACTTTTGTACTTCTGTGGTCCCCGTTCCCCCACTACTCAGTGACTATATCAGCCTTCATTAAAACACAGATGATAAATACTAAATATATGTTCTAGAGCTGTATGTGTGATCTGTCTTAGCAACCTAAGGAAAGAAAGTAGTTCTAACAAGGGCATTAACCACTTTCTAACTCTGAGTGGACCCTGCTGGTAATAGATACAGGCAAGGAAACTCAGAACCTTCAGGCTGGCATTCCCCAATTGGCCTTAACTGCTGAGCTAAATGTTTTGCTGAGACCAAGGCATATAACAGTTAGGTGAGAGTTCTTCATAGCTCAGAGGAGAGGGGACTTTTCTGTTTACCTTGGGGCTTCTTTGTACATCTGTACTCTGCGTTGCCCCGTACTTGTTTATTCCTTGGGAGGTCTTGTGGACCATGTTGTGCTAGGAGCATCCTGAGGCCTGCTAAAATTCTGGGTGATTACGACTTCATGTTACAAGGGTCAGTGACAGCTGAATTCTTGACTATCTTCTTTGTCCTTCCTTATGCTGTGTCTGGGTCACAGGACCTAGCCTCTGATGCTAAACTTTGTGTACTTTATCTACCCCTAGTCCCAAATCTGCTCAGATGTATATCTCCTCTTTCCCCAATTCTCCCCCTCTCCTTCCTTCCCCCTCCTCCTCCTCTCCCTTCTCCTTTCCTCCTTTTGTCTCCCCCTCTCCCATCCCCTCAAGCATTTCTTCATTACCTAGATGAGCCAGGCACTTTGCCAGGTACAAAGACAAAGAATGAAACAATCCCTACGAAACTGTTTATAAACCTCTTATTCACTTTCTCTCTTTTTCACTCTCTGAGCTATCAAAAGACAAGAGGAGGACTGGAAGAAAACAGGAAGTGAAACTATTTGCTTTATAGAGCAATACAGGCTTCAACTGACGTAGACCGATTGTATTTGTGTTTTCCTATTCCTGATGACTGTGGGAAAAACAGGTGGAAAGGGAAAAGATCTTAGAAGCACTAAAAGGTAAAGTCAATAAAGGTCCCTTCCAATCAATCAGCAAGTATTTATTAAGCAGTTACTATATGCCAGGATTGTGCCAAGCACTGAGGATACAAAAAAGAAGAAAAAAAATAACAACGGCCCCTGGACTCAAGGAGCTTATTTTCTAATGAGGATCACAACATATCCATACAGGGTAGATGGATGATGACCTTGGAAAGAAAAGCACTAACTAGCAGTTCAAGATGAAGAGGGGGAGGGAAGGAAGACGGAAAAGGAGAGGGAGTGAGGGAATCAGAGAGGGAATCATAAAAGCCTCCTGCAGGCTAGTCGTTTGAGCTGAGTCTTGAGTGAGGCTAATACTTCCAAGAAGCAGAGGTAAAGAGAGAGAGAATTCCTAGAATGAGACAGTAAATGAGAGATGGGACATCAAATAGGTGAAGAATAGCAAATAAACCTGTACTACTGGACCATGGAGTGCATAGACTGAAATAACATGTAAGAAGACTGAAAATATAGGAAGGGGACAGGTTGTAAACTCGTCAGTCTATTACTCTACAAGTTTATAAGAATTTATTGAGAAGTTCCAAGGGTCTCAGCTCCAAGAAAACCCTGGGTCTCTTCCAACCCTGGGCTGCCTGAAAGTCCTCTATCTTGGATTGTCATCTGTTCTTAACACCCACATGTGATTCAACCTGGGACTGAAACCTGTCTTTGTTACTGACTGATCAGCGTTGATTACTGCAGGCTTAAATAGTCTCTATGACTAACCCATAAGAAGAAGTTATAAACCACCAAAATGTCCTGGCATTGCAAGTGCTGTCAAGACTAGAATATTTCTTCAACAAGCATGGAGTAACCTAAGAAAGATTTTACAGAAATCTATCTTTATAATTCACTATTTATTACAATAATGGGAATGTGGGATGGAATGTATTCCCAGAGACTGGGCTCAGGCTTTGAAATAGCAACTGTGGGTTTGAAGCAACATCTAATGATCATTTCTTTCATTTGAGCATTTTAGATTAAATGTATCACTTCAAAATTATCTGAAGACATCAGTCAACAAACATTTATTAAGTGCCTACTATGTGCCAGGTACTGTGTTAAGTGTTGGGGAGGCAAAAGACGGTCTTGACACTCAAGGAAGGAAGACAACAATACAGGGGGGAATCATAAAAGTGGGGGCGGGGAGGATGATGAGAAAGTCCTGAGGAGAGCAGTCAGGTAGGAAAGGAAGAGATAGCTGGCCTAGGCATCCTCCTTAAAATAGAAGTTCTTGAAGGAGCTCTCTACTCCCAATCAAAGGGAGATAAGGGCCTCAGAGGAAGAAGATACTGGCCCTGTGTGAGATCCAGGGCTGAAGTGATAATGAAGTAGCATGATCAATATAGTAAAAACATACAAAACGGTTTTAAGGGGAAAAATCAAGAGACAAGAAATCGGAAAATACTTTCAGAATAGCTTATCAGTCATTACTATAACTCTGTACTTACAAAAACCTAACCTCATACCTAGAAAGTTTCTTTCAAAAACCTAACCTCATACCTAGAAAATCACACTCTGATTTGTGTCCCCAACCACTGTTTTTCCTGGAAAATTTGGATCAGTTTTTGCTCATCGAGATAATCTCCGTTCTTTTTCAAGCTGCAAGCCAATAAGGAATGGGACATCAAGCAAGTTGCTCATACACAGAAAATCACACACTTGTACAAAAGCCCATAGAGAGTAAAACAATGCATCCTCCTGGTCTGCCTCCACCTTCTCCAGTGACCTGTAATGTTCCAGATTTAGAGTCCCGTTCTCACTTTGCCCAGGGAAGTACTTGGGATTTCTAGAGAATTTACCCCCCTGCTCATCCAAGTCAACACAGTCCACTTCACTCACAGTGCAAGTAAGTCTGGTTTGTTCCTTCACATCATGGCTCAATGCCTTGTTCTGGATGGACAAAGCCCCTTCCCATTTACCTATGTTACTATCATTCTTGACTCTTACACCTTGTCTAGGGCCAGCCCTTACAAATTACCATAAGGTTGTGAAAACTACCCAGGAAAATTCTATAAACTAGATATAAAGGGTCACATCATAAACAGATTAAAGAAGCAAGGAAAGAGGTACATTTTACACCAAGAATGAGGAAGAGTTCTTAACAAAAGATAGAAAAGATCACAGGAGACAAAATGGACAATTTTGACTACAGAAAACTGAAAAGCTTGTGTACAATGAAAATCAATGCGATTAAAATCAGAAGGGAAAGTTTATGGAAGGAAAAGACTCTTTGCAGTAAGTTTCTCTGATAAAGTCTCATATCCAAGATATATAGACTATTTATATATGAGAAGAGGAACAGGAAGTTCTGAAATGAAGAAATGGAAGATATTCATAACTATATACAAGGAAAAAAGTTCCAAATAACTAATAAGAAGAACACAAATTTAAAGCTTCTTTAAATTTTTTTCTACCTCACACCTATTGGTAAATATGACAAAAATGGAAAATAACTATTGTCAGAGGAGATCTGGAAGGAAAGACCCAAGGAGCGACAAACTAGCCCAGGTATTCTAGAAAGCCATTTGGAACTATACTAAAATAGTGTTGCTACGAGGCATATACCTCAAAGAGAACAAAGAGGACAAGGATCTATATATACTAAAATGTTCATAGAAGCAGTTTTTGTTGTGAGAAGGTACTAGAAAATAAAGAGTGTCAATCCATTACAAAATAGTTGAACAAATTATAGTATATGAATGTAATAGGGTATTATTATACTGTAAGAAATGATGAAAGGAAAAGATTCAAAGAAAACTACAAGCCAGGCTTGAATGAACTGGCAGAGAGTGAAATGAGCAGACCCAAGAGAATTTACACAACTGCCATATTGTAAAAAACAAAAAAACCTTTGAAAGACTTAAAAACTCTAATAAATGCAGTGACCAGCCATGACTCCAAAAAATATTTTTGTGTCATGGAATTCCTATTGGCAGTCTAGTGAAAGCTATGGACCCTCTCTCAAAATTATGCTTTTCAATAATTGAAGAAAATGCTAAATTGAAGTTAGAGGTCAACGAAAATAAAGACCTTATTTTTCTTCCCATCTAAGTTTACAGTCCTCCTGATATCTATCCATGGACCTTTAGGGCTCATGGATCCAGGCTAAGAATTCCCGGCTATAAAGAAAGGCTTTGGGGGCACCTAGATGGTGCAGTAAGTAGAGCACCGACCTTGGAGTCGGGAGAACCTGAGTTCAAATCCAGCCTCAGACACTTGACACACTTACTAGCTGTGTGACCTTGGGCAAGTCACTTAACCCCAATTGCCCTGCCTTCCCCCCTGCAAAAAAAAAAAAAGAAAGAAAGGCTTTGGGGAGTGGGGAGATTGGGGGAGGAAATGGAGGAGAAAGAAGGAGGAAAAGTAATGATGCCTCGCAAAAAGAAGAAAAGAAAGATAAGATCATCAATGAAACATTTTTTAAATGTACAAAAGAGAATAGAAGGAAGTTCAGAAGACACGGACAAGGACAGCTTTGGAACTAACATGCTGAATTTGTGTTACATATAAATGTGTGGATTTTTCTGTTGTTTAATAAGCCATATATTCGTGGTTTCACGTACAACCTTTTTCTGTTCTTCTTATATGGAAATGTTCATGTTTGTTGATATTTGTCCAGTTCATATTAACAAAATTAAAATCCTAAAAAAACAACAACACTGTAAATACCAGTATGGAAGGGGTGAAATTAGCAGCCAGCACTTTCAACTCTGCTACAAAGGCTCTGGTTCACAGCTCCACCACATAAGGTAGTATATATTTTCATTTCATAAACAAATGAAATATTTTTTGCTAAGAGAAAGTCCAGGTTAGTATGCATGGATGGGGATTAGGGAATCTGCCACTGACTTTGGACATAATTCACCTTGCTGACTGATGTCTTCTGCCCTACAAAATGACGAGGTTGGACTAGCTGACCTAAGAGCTATAATTCTAAGATTATTAATGATGGGCTCCCCTACTAAAATCTTAATTTGAAATCTCATCACTGTGATGGAGATGATCCTGGAGTCTCAAAGGCTATGCCAGCCTAATACAAGTTCTCTCAATTACTATCAAGCTAAAAAGGTTTCAGACAGACCCAGTGATGATCTATGAGTCTCTCATTCTGGCCTTATTATTTATTATCATCTTTATACACTATATGGTTCAGCCAAACCAGTGATCTTGCTACTTGTCACACAATACTCCATTTCCTATTTACACTGGCTGTTTGTCCCCTGTGCCTGGAATTCCTTTCTCAACTTACCCTCTTAAATACTGGCTTCCACCTCCTACACTAAGTGGCTATAGAAAGATCATGTAACTTCCTTGAAATTGTTTCTTCACTTTTAGAATGTGCATAATAACACTTAAGTTACATACTTCACAAGTTGTTATGAAACTCAAATGAAATATGTGTAAAGTACTCGGCAAACCTTAAAGTGCTATATAAATGTCAATTATTGTTGTTATTGTTATGTTATAACTGTCATTTCATTCTTCTATTTTAATGGGGTTTAGATGGGAATGGTCCAAGGACAAGTCAATATTCTGCTCTCATTCTTTTATACGTAATGTTTTTCTGGACATTGCAGTGGTGGGCAAAGTGATGGCTTTTTTGTAATTGAACAAGAGTATTGGTATATAAGCTTGTCTTCCATAGACCCACTGGAAGTTTCTTTGGGACAACCCCAGTAGTAGATATGATGACAATGATGACATGTACGTGATGGCTTATTCTGTTCCCACATGGTTTAAATTTCTTCAACTGGGTTTCTATATTTTGAAAGATTTTTATTCCTTGTATCATGAAGATCAATAGTATTTGATATAGCCACATCCAGGAGTATGCTGATAAATGTTTAACAACGTGCTCTCCAGAAAAAAATAATGTGTACATGACATACTTATAAATTTAATCTACATTACTAACCTTTTCTCCATCACTTTCTTAAGTCAAGACAATCAACAAAATAACAAATCATGCCCTGATTTGTAGTATTTGCTGATTTCTGACCTGTGAATACTCACACTCAAAATTTAACCATCACCTCTCATGAGCCAATTCAAGCTGGCTCTAGCATACTCCTAACATGTATTAAAAACATTCTTGAATTTTAAAATCCAGGTGATTGTGGGCAATATTTCTCTCTGTGATGATGCTTTGGTTCTAGCACAGTTTATTTGCTGAATTATTCAGGATATTTGAGGATATGCATTTGCAATGTAGAGATCCGATGTCTATTGGCTTATAAAGGATAGCAAGCTTCTGATATATATTTGATCGTGTCTTTCTAGGTTACATTTTGCAACCAATGGTGAAATCCTGCACAGTTTCCACCCTTTCATTGTATAACATTCATCAATCTGTAAGCCTAGGATTCTTGAAAATAACCTTTCTGTAATTTCTGGTGGCAAGTATCTGATCAGGGTTTCTTCTGACTCTATAAACAAATCTGCAAGACTCAACCATTTGTCCAATACCTCTTTGTCACTGGTTGTGTTTGTTGGTTGAGTTTGTGGAGCTGTTACCAATGGAAGGCCTTTTGATTCAACTTTTAGATCATATATTTTGCATCAAGAGAAAACCCACTTTAGGTAATATTCAACAAATCCAATGGTGTACATTCTTGTCAACCTTTAGCTTTACTTGTGAAATGAGGTCTGTTTGTTCCAAAAAGATTTCTATATATTTTAAACGTACTTATTACATATTCTGAGAATATCTATCAAGCCTTTTCCTCCTTTCCATGAGAATGTGTTGATCTTTCTTTCATCCCAAGCTACGTTGGTATGATGAGTTCTACATTTCCTTAATATTTGTGGTTTTCTGTTTGGAAAAAATTAGCTTAGAAAACACAGCTCTATACCATATTGATTCCCATTTTTATAAAAGAGTCTAATATGTTAGTTATTAGATTTATGGCTAGAAGTAGAGTGGGATCAAGATGGGGAGAAAAAGAGTAAAATGAGGTAAACAGGAAGAGATTATTGAGCAGGTAAATTTGTGGGGACCAAATTAAAACAATTCTGAAGTATCATCTCAAACCCAGAAAATTGAAAAAGAGGGTAAAAGGAAGATGGCGGCTGGGAAGCAGTGACTGGCGTGAGCTCCCCACCAAGTTCCTCCAAAAACCTATAAAACAATGGCTCTGAACCAATTTTAGAGCTGCAGAACCCACAAAGTGGCAGAGGGAAGCAGG
>JAQQSZ010006437.1:0-13592 GCA_028646595.1 Phalanger gymnotis
ATCATCCTCTTAAACAGTACAAGCTCTAACACAGATCTCTGGGTTGCTTGCTAGAGACTTTCTACCAAAATGACATTGAACCATTAATGATTATTCTTTGGATCACATCATTTAACTCTTTCTTCTGAATCCATCTGTGCTATCACTTATCCCATGTCTCACCATTTTGTTTATGGGAATAGAATGAGAAACTTTGTCAAAGGCTTTACTAGAATCAGGTAAATTGAATCTCTAGCATATCCCTATTCTACCAACCCATTTGTCCTGTCAACTTTTTAATTACCCCTTCTTGAAGATGCCTTGCTGACTCTTTGTGAGCACAATGTCCTTTTCTAGGTTTTCAAAAGTCATCCCTTTAACAATACAATCTAGAATTTTTCTAGAACCTGAAGCCAAACTCACTGGCTACATTACAAGATTCCAAGGTTCTCTTCTCCTGTTTTTGTTTTGTTTTTAAAACCAGGATAATATTTATCCTTTTCAAGCCTTGAAGCTCTTTTCCCATTCTCCACCATCTTTTAATGATCATTGGCACTGATTCAGCAACCACTTCTTCCTGCTCTTTTAGTAACCCAGGATACAGCTAGTCTGATACTAGTGCCTTGAACTCATCAAGGATGGCTAGGACCTCTCTTACAATCTGCCTACTTATCTTAGATTTTTATTCCTAATTAGATGTTTTTGTTCTATCCTTTCCATTCTCCTTGGCAAAGAAAAGAAACAGAATAAGAGCGGTCTCAACTTTTCCCAGTTACCTGTCATCATTCCATCTCTCTAAGCAATGCTTCTCTCCCTGCCTGGATTCTCAATTTTCCTTCCATTATACCTGGTTTTCCTATTCCCTGCCTTTTCATCAATCAATAAATCAATATTAAGTATCTATTATGTGCCAGGAACTGTGCAAAGCACTGGGGATACAAAGAGAGGCAAAAGACAATTCCTGCCCTAAAGGAGCTCACAATCTAAAATTATCCTTAGCTTTCCCTACCAGCTTCAGCTCATTCAAAGTTTCATTGTTCCTGATATTCTTCCGACGAGGTTACACGCCACATCAGAAGACTTGGATTTGAAACTTAATAAATGCTTTACTATTTTAATGACTCTAAATGACTTATTAACTGTGTGGTCACCGGCAATCACCACTCTAGTTCAAATGAACCATTTGTGCTCAACCTGTGGTAGAGTCTTCCAAGCTTGTGTTGGTCTGATCGGCCAGTCAGACGCACCGCACATTGACCCTGACATTGTGATGTCATTTTGGTCTTCTTTGAGTATGAAGGGCAACAACCAATGAGAAAGCCTCAGTTTCCTCATCTGTCATATGAGGAGAACAACACATTGTTGACTTCTAAGGAATATAGTGAGAAAAGTCTTTTATAAACCTTAAAGAGGTCTAGAAATGTGAATTATTCATAAAATGGGGATAATACTTGCATTAGGGACTTTGCAGGGTTGTTGCAAGCCCAGTACTTCAAGTGTTATATAAATGAGTTTTTACCTCATCAAACAGCTTCATTTTACAGGCAAGGAGAGAAAGGTCCAGAGAGATTGTGACTTAGTTAATGGGAAGTAGAGAACAAGAACCCAGGTCTCCTAAGCTGAGGACTCTTTGCTCAGTGCTTTTACAGTGGGCCACTTAGTTCCTTGTACAATAGCCACTGTTCACAAAACAGAGAGAATAGTCCCCTGGCATGGTTTTCCGGCTGGTAGAATCTTTGTGTAATGAGGAGACTGGCCAGTGAGAACTCTGTCCTGGGAGCATTCATGATCAGTGAGCTTGCCTTTGGAAGGCCTGATGACGTGAAACAAGGGGGCTTCACTCTCTGCTTCAGAGCACATGCAGGTATTCTGTGTGTCTACTTACTGCACAGTGACAAAAAAGGCCTTTAGGATGGGTGCTAAGGTTGAAATGAGTGTGCATACAAAATGCACACAAATGACCAAATCAATCTTTCTCTTTCCTGGTAGTGATTGAGGCAAGGACCTCTGCAAGCCTTTGGTTGAAGATACTTATGTGCTAGGTTCAGAGGATCACACATCATTCTTCTTTTCAGAGAGGACTCAGATTATATCAATTTAATAATAGCTAACACTTGTATCTACTTTAAAGTTTGCAAAGCACATGTATTTTCTCATTTGATCCTCACAACAGCCCTGAGATAGGTGCTATTATTATCCCCATTTTATAGATGACCAAATTAAGGTTGACAAAGGTTAATTGACTTTCTCATGGCCACAAATAAGCATCTGAATTGCAGTTTGAGCTCAGGTCCTCCTGACTCCAAGTCCAATTCTCTGTCTACTATACAACCTAAATGCCACAAAACATATGGAAACCAGACTGGATCTGCCTTCTCATTATAGTTCTATTGTATTTTCTAACTTTTCCAGTATTTTCACTGGATGAAAACCATTGATATAGAGTAAAATCATATTCACTGGGGCCCTAATCATTCGGAACTTCAGATAATTTAGTGTGGGTAGTACTGAACCTTGTCTTTTCTATTTGTAAATAAGTGGTTGATTACACAATTTAACAGTGTAAATAAGATTGTAGAAGGAGTGTTTAACCAACTTTAAAAAACCCCAAAACTATATTATTTCCCAGCTTTCTCCTAGCTGCACTGTGAGCTTGGACATCCTTCCCCTTTCCCTACGGCCAGGGCTATGCTAGTAAATATTTAACAACCAGCTCTCCAGGAAAAGAAAATGTATGCATGACACGCTTTTCAATTTAATCTGCATTATTAACATTTTCTCCATCACTTTCTTAAATCTATCCAATCAACAAAATAATTTATCAAGTCTGATTTATAGCATTTGCTGATTTCCAAGGTGTAAATGTTAACACTGAAAATTTAACAATTATCCAGAGGTACAAGCTACCTTTTGCACACCACTGCTTACAATCTACCCAGATCTCTTTCCTAAAATCTAAATTAAAATTTAAAAATCTTTGGAAACCTCACCTCTTCCATAAGGGCTTTATAGATTAATCAGAGAAATCCAGAAGCTTCCCTTAACACTCCATGATGGACAGGATGGATAGTGTGACTACTTTGCCATTAAAGATTTACTCTTTTCTATCCCCACCTCCCCTCCCTAACCCCCACCACACCCAAAGTACTTACCCCTGACCTGTCAATGAAGCAAACACCTCACTGTCCATTCATGTCTTGGCTTAATGGCTGGGAGATCAAACTACCCAAGAATGTGCTGGGCAGATGGAAAAGAAGCAAAGCCACGGTGGATCCAGGCGCAGCAGGGGCAAGGATAGACCAGAATCACTCACTGTGGGAACAACATATTCATTGATGTCATATATCAATATTAAGTAGGAGAGACACAGATTAGATACAAGGAAGGACTTAGCATCTAGAGTCTATATAAAGGTACCCACACATGTTAATAACTCATACTTTACAGTTAATTAATTTTTAATAATTTATTAATAACTAACTTTACACTTTACAAGACACTTGTCACCATCAACGTGTGAAGTAAATAGTAAAAGTTTACTATCCCTATTTTATAGATGAAAAAGCTGGGGGCCAGAAAAGTGAGGAAAGCTGCATAGGGTCAAAGAGCAGGAAGTACCAAAGCCAACACTTAGACCCAGGGTTCTTAACTACAACATTCCAAGAGTGTTCTTTCCATGACACCATGAGGCTTCTCATGTATACTATCTCTTTGCTCACTCATACACATGCTATATTGTTGTTCGTCCTTCGTTTTCAAAGAGGACCAATGACATCACGGGTGACGTCTTGACTTGAGTGTGAATTGGATTTAAATGAGTCAGAGTTGCACGACGTCATCAGCCTCACTTGCTCTTTCTGAATCACTGAAGTCCAGCGGCAGGACAAAAGTCAGGATGACTGGTGATGGCTCACCATGCAGTGAATGACCCTAGTGTCTTTGATGTCTGACCAAGCTCTCTACATAGCACCTGTTTCTGCCAGCTTCATGGCTGTTGAAACAAATTGTTCTCATCTGCTCATTCTACTGGGGGAAGTCTTCACGCATGCTTGGGGTAGACACGATGAGGGGTTTGAAGTCTGTAAGTTAGAGGGTTTTGCAAGGGTGTGGCTGCTGAGCAAACTAGAGCTTCTTGAGCCACAGGTGAGTTGGGTGAAGGTGGACACCAAAGATGGATAAGCAGCCCTAAAAGGGGCTTTACAAGCTCTCACACCAGACATGCTAGTTCTCCTTGAACACCCCATACATGCTATATAGACATACTGTGGAATCCACAGCACCACCAGCCCCTGAGAAGTTACATTCTCTGGAGAAGGAACATCAGTTGCTGGTTGACTATGCAGCAAGTCAGCAAAAAATACTGGGTCAAGAAGGGACAAAACATTGGCTCTTAGGAGCATAGATATAGATCTAAAAGGGATTTTAGAGAGAAATTTTAAAAAGAATGATATACATGTAAAAAATAAATGTGAAGGAATGGATTCAGAAGATGTGGGTTCAAATCCTGACTCATTACTTGTGTGACCTGGATAGTCACCTCAGTTTCATCTCTAAAATGAGAAGGTTGGACTAGATCATCTACAGATGTCCTCTCTCACCCTAAATCCTGCGATCCTTTATGGCAGTAGTTTTCAAACTTATTGGTCTCAGAACCCATTTACACTCTTTAAAATTATTGACAATTCTTTTGTACTCTTACGCTCTTAAAAAATTATTGAGGGCCCTAAAGAGATTTTGTTTATGTGGAGTTATATCTATTGCTATTTATCATATTAGGAATGAAAATGATACATTTTAAAAACATTTATTCATTTAAAAATAGTGGTAGTGAACGCATTACATCTTGTTAACATAAATCATTTTTTTCCATGAAAAAGAATTATATTTTCAAAACAAAAGTGAGAAGAGTGGCAATTTTACATATCTTTACAAATCTCTTTAATGTCTGGCTTAATAGAACACAGCTGGATTCTCATATCTGCTTTTGCTTTCGATCTGTTGCGATGTGCTGTTTTTAGTCGAAATGTCTGGAGACAATCTAGCTTTAGAAAGATATATGGCTGGAAGGGGGGAGGGGTATTTTAGTAGGAAAATAACATCTTAGTATTATAATGAAAATGGTTTTGACCTCCCAGACTCCTTGAAAAGGTCTTGAGACCCTTAGGGGTCCATGTCCACACTCTGAGAACTGCTTCTCTATGGATATTTTTGAGTGTGAAGAGGAAAGTGGGAGGGAAATTGGGACAGTGAGATGGGTAATCTTTGGATCTTTAGGTAAAGAGGAGTTCTGAATTAAATTCCTCATAATGCAAGGTCATTCAAATACTCTGAACCAGAAGCATCTGCCTGCTTCCTCTGTTTTCTCTTCTCTCTTCTCCAAACCTGAAGAATCAGTCACTGTAATCAGAAAAGGGGGCAGAGACCTAAGCAACTTCCCACAATGGGGCCCCAATTGTTTGCCTTTATTGCCTCCTCTTAAGTAAAACCAAATAGACGAACATTACTGTTTGCCCTAAAGGTCAATTAAAGTGTGATTATTTGTTTTACAAAAATTATTTACCATTAGATTCATTTAATGGCATACTCCCCAGTGCTTTAAAATTACATCCATCCTTCTTTTCTAGAATTGGTGGAGGCTCCCCGTGACAAGCTCATGGAGCTATTCTACAGTCCATCCAAATATGGTAAGAAGGGAAGGCGGAGCAGCTTGGTGCAATGGAAGAGTGCTCGATTTGTAGTCAAAGGACCTGAGTTCAAATCCTCTCTCTGGTTCTCACTACCCGTGTGACTTTGGGCAAGTTCTTTAACTTCTCTAAGACTCAGTTTCCTCATCTTTAAAATTTAATGGCTAAATGACCCTCAAAATCCCTTTCAGCTCTAGATCAATGATTCCATGATCGTGGTGCCATCTTTGTCAACAGCCAGGATGAAATCAGGGATGGCTTCTACAGCGATGGCAATCAGCATGCTCACCTGGAGAGATGACCCTTCCTATACTCAAAGGTAGATAAGATGCTGGAAAGGGGCCCTAGCACTTGCCTAGAGACCACGCAGCATAGTAAAACACTAGATCTGGGATCCAGTGATTCCTGACATAGGACCCTAGTCCTACCTGTGTGCCCTCGGGCACATTATTCCATTTCTCTGTACCTCAGTCTCCTCGTGAGTAAAATGAAGGAATAGACAAGGGAGGCAATGTGGCAGAGAAGAACAAGCATTGGTTCTGGAGGCTGGAGGTCTGGATTCAAATCCTACTTCTGATGCTTATTACCTGTATGTCCATTGAGCAAGTAACTAACCTCCCCAGGCCTCACTTTCCCCATCTGTAAAGATCTCCAAAGGCCCTTATAGTTTTAGAACCAGGTCTCTTGCTGTTCTAGATCTGTGCTCTCAATCTAAATGCTCTAAAACCTTTGGTTTTACAGATGGAGAAACCGAGGCCTTAATGAGTGAGTCGTACCAGGTTCTAAGCATATAGCCTCTAACTCCTTGTATACTTATAATGTATACTCTATATTTGTGGATGAGCACTTACTTGAGAAGAAACCTGGTTTAGTGGATAGAGAACTGGCCTCAAAAATAGGAAGACCTGGGTTCAAGTCTTGTGTTTGACATCAACTGGCTGTGAGATCTTTGACAAGTCACTTGATTTCTCAATGTGCTAAGTCACCTTTCTAACCCTATAAGTTACCAAGAAGGTACTGACCTACTACTGGCAAAAGGAATGTTCTATACCAAAAACAAATGAATAAATTACAGGCCCAGGGAAATGTAGCTGACATACACATGTGTGTATATGTACATATACCCACACACATATGTATGTATGTATGTGTGCATAATATTGTTTTATATAGAGATATATCATTATATATACATATATTTATCAATAAAATTTCAGTAAAATTTTTGGATCAGAGGATCAAAGACCTAGATAAGTGTTTATTGACTGACTGAGCTAGAAGGAACCTCAGTGTCCACTCAAGTCTTCATTTGCAGATCAAGAAACTGAAGCCCACGGATTTTACATTATTTGCCCAAGGCATTCAGCAATAGGTACCCAGGGTTTAAACTAGATCCCATGATTCCAAGTTTAATGTTTCAAGTTCAGCATTTATTAGGTCCCTACTACATGCAATGAAGCACTTTGCTGGGTCACATTTATAAAGCTTGAGAGCCATCCAGCTGTACAGTGGCCAGATAAATTTTCCACACTGTAATTTCTTATGTCCTTTGTGTCATCTATGAATTTACGCTTACTCCTATAAATAAATGATCCTTGCTTAAAACACAGAATGGCTGAGTTCCAATAAAAGAAAAAATGGGTTTTCTGCTAGGAAAATGGCAGTAGAAATATGGCAGCAGCCACTAGAAAGGAGGGTGGAGAGATTATAGGACGATGGATAGGGGTACAAGATGGGCACCAATCTTGAGACACAGTAAGACAAGCTAATCTGTGAGGTCAGGCTTCAGGACTCCTGGGAAGCCCAGGGACAGAAAGGCATGCCAAACTATAGAAGCAAGTCCAGTCCCAATGAGTGAGGCCAAGTTCTTGTACTCACTTGGAAAGGTAGATCTTGACTGATACTGGAAGAAGAGATTAAGAGGGAGGGGAGAAACCAAAGGGGAGGCTTACAGATGTTTATTCAGAAGTCAAGAGAAGAAACAGTACAGAGATCCTTCAATTGGGGAATGGCTAAACAAGCCGTGGCACATGATTATAATAGAATATTATTGTGCTATAAGAAATGACAAGCAGAATGATTTCAGAAAAACCTGGAAAGACTTACATGAACTGTACCAGGAGAACGTTGTACACAGTAACAGCAATATTGTAAGATGAACAACTGTGAATGACTTAGCTCTTCTCAGCAATACAGTGATCCAAGACAGTCCCAAGGACTCATGATGAAACATGCTATCTGCCTCCAGAGAAAGAACTGATGATGACTGAATACAGACTGAAGCATGCTATTTTTCCACTTTCTTTTTTTTTCTCTTTTATTCAAGTCTTCTGGTACAAAATGACTAATATGGAAATATTTTACATAATTGCACGTATATAACCTTTCTCTGATTGCTCACCATCTCAGGGAGGAGGGGAAGAGAAGGAGGGAGGAATAGGATTTGGAACTCAAAACTTTAAATAAAAATGTTTAAAAAAATCAGAATAAATATGGAGTGAAAACAAAACAAAAAAGAAACATGTAGAGATCCCTTATCTCTGGGGGTGGGGTACTCACGGGGAGAAACTCATAGTATCTTAGGATCTAGAGTCTGAAGGGAAAATCAGCTGATCCAACCCTTTCATTATTCACATGAAGAAACTGAGGCTGGTGGAGGCAAAGTGACTCACCCAGAGTCACGAAGGTAAACAACAGACTCAATATTGGAAGCCAGATGTTCTCATTTGAGATCGAGGGCTCATTACTACACATCATGCTGTCTCCCTGTAGTCTTTCCCAGTCCGAGCCAACAGAGCCATCAATGTCAGCTTTACCCATAGGCAGAGTAGGTGGCTGCCCGCTGTGATTACAGAAGCTTTGGGAAAATCTCTTTTACACTCCTCTGCCCCACTCCCCCAGGCTTAAAATGTCTTTAACAGGTAACAAAAGCCCTTCATTCAGCAATTAGAGATAATTAAAATGCACCACCAACCTCCCCCTTTCCCCCCAGGAAGAAGTATGGTAGTTATTTAAAACCCACACTGGGACATAAACGATTGATGTCACATCCTATGGGATCGGCAAAGAATTATGAAATTTTCAGAACTAGACTATCCCTCTGATAGGGATAGGGATAGTCTAGGGTGGCCAAGAGGAAGCTAGGTAGCACAGTGGACAGAGTGCCAGGCCTGGAGTCAGGAAGACTCATCTTCCTAAGTTCAAATCAGGCCTCAGAGGCTTCCTAGCTGTGTGATCCTGGGGAAGTCATTTGTTTGTAAAATGAGAGGGAGAAGGAAGTGGCAAAACCCTCCAGTATCTTGGCCAAGAAAATCCCAAATGAAGTCTTGGAGAGTCAGACATGACTAAAAAAAGACTAAACAACAACAAAAAAGGTGGCCAATCCCGCAGTTTACAGAGGGACTTAGAGATGAAGTGGCTTATCTAAGGTCACTTAGTTCAGATTTCTGACTCCAACCTAACCCTGTGCTTATTCCATTTCACCAAAAAGCCTCTTCCTAAGATTTTTCTTTCCTTTTTAAAGATTCTTTTTTTTTAAACTACAAACTTAACAACCATGAACAATTGTGAAACAACATATAGCAACATCTGACTTGGAGTCAGGAGGACCTTAATTCAAATCCAGCCTCGGAAACTGCGTGAACATTTGTAAAATGATCCATTTGAACTTGCTTGCCTGGACTCTTTCAGCTCTAGGTCCTATGAACATTTCAATGCACAAAAAGGATTACATATGGAATTGTGAACTTCTGGTCTAGAGCTGGTTTTCTTTAAAAGCATATATTCAATTTGAGTAGTAACAACATTGTCCTGTTTCCTGCCCTTTCTGTATTTTTCCTTCCTTCCTTCTTTACTTCCTTCTTTCTTTCTATTTCTTCCTTCCTTCCTTCCTTCCTTCCTTCCTTCCTTCCTTCTTTCCTTTCTTTCTTTCTTTCTTTCTTTCTTTCTTTCTTTCTTCCTTCCTTCCTTCCTTCCTTCCTTCCTTCCTTCCTTCCTTCCTTCCTTCCTTCCTTTCTTTCTTTCTTTCTTTCTTTCTTTCTTTCTTTCTTTCTTTCTTTCTTTCTTTCTTTCTTTTTCTTTTCCTCCTTCCTCCCCTCCTTCCTTCCCTCTCTTGCTTCTTCCATCTTTCCCTTCCTTCCCTTTCTTCTTTCTTTCGTCCTTCCTTTCCCTCTCTGCTCTCCTTCAGCTAATTTTTCCTGTGAGGCTTCAGGAGTTTATGGTGGAGACACCAGAAAGGAATTGGCTTCCTCTGAGATGAAAGTAAAGAGGCAGCCTTTTAATAGCTCTTATCTCACCCCAGGATCTCCCAGGTCCAAGAAGAGAGAGAGAAGATTGGGTGTCTAGGAGTAAACGAGAGCGGAGACGAGAATAAAAGGAAGGTGAAGGAGTTTGGGCAGATTTCTCCCTCCCTGGGGAAATAGAGAGGTGAGTCAGTGAAAGGAGAGGAGATAAGAAAAAGTTGGCTTGACTTCATTTACATTTCAATGAAGACCAATGTTGACTATTACTATTGGGCTTTTTTTAGACTTCTGGTAACTTTGTAAATTTCTCCTTTTGTTGGTTATTTTAAAACTCTCAGTTTCCACAGAGTTTATGAAAGTAAAAACCCTTAGAAACTCTCTTTTTTTTAAATGAGGGAGGGGGGTTGAATGCTTGTTTCAGAGAAAGGTGAGTAGGAAAACGGAAGATCTACATTCTGTTTCACCCTTTCGACTGGTGAGGAGCAGCTCAACCCCCTCCAACCTGGAATCTTCTGATGGTTGAATGGTTTCCCCACCCATCTGAATGGCTTGCCCAGTTCCACCAGCAGAAATCCCTCTCTTCCTTCCAGGCCCAACCCAAATGCCACCTTCTCTCTGAATTTTTCTCTGGAGTCCTCAGACTACTCTTCTCTGTCTTGTTTCTGAAACAGGCAGTAGGATTCTGGGGATAGAAAGCCAGTCCCAAGGCCAAGAAGATTTGGGTTCAAGCCCTGCCAACCACACCTAATGCTGTCTTAGAGAAACCTGGGATTGAAACTGATAACAATCAACCAATCAACATTTATTAAGCACCTACTATACCCTAGGCAATTTATTCAGCCCCCTTGGCTCTCCAAGCAGCTCTCCAAGACTTTCAGTTGCAGAGAAGGTGCTCACTTGTCTTGGTAAAGGGTTTGTTTTTTTTTTTTTCATCCAGAAATTCCCTATACCAGAGAAATGATAGTTCCAATCCAAATCTCTATCTCCTGTCTGTATCACTCTGTATCCACTAACATCTTCCTTTAACGCATCATTGTGGAAATGTCCCAAGGTAGATGAAGGTTAAGTCAGAAGAGCACAGAATTTGCAAGTCTTACCAAGGTAGAAAGTCTTTATTTTAAAAAAAAAAATTAATTTGTTTTCAATGAACAAAAATCGATTTTCTCTTCCTCCCCTTCCCCCATTGGAAAAAGAAAAAGGAAAGAAAAACGAAACCCTTGCAACAAATATGCATAGTTCAGCCAAAAAAAAAAATTCCCAAATTGGGCAAAAAAAAAAATCTGTCTCATCTTGCACCCTGAGTCTGTCATCTCTCTGTCAAAAGGCAGGTAGCATGCTTCCTTTGGAATTATGATTGGTCATTGTGCTATTCAGAGTTCTCGAGTCTTTGAAAATTGTGTTAGCAGTGTATAGAGTGCTGGACCTAAAGTCAGGAAGACCTGAGTTCATAATCCAACCTCAGAGACTTACTAGCTGTGTGATCCTGGGCAAGTCACTTCTGTCTGCCTCAGTTTCTTAATTTGTAAAAATGGGGATTATGTGAAATTGAGGATAAAAATGAGATATTTGTAAAGCATTTTATAAAACTTAGAGTGCTATGTAAATGTTAGCCATGGTGATGATGATGATGATGATGACGACGACGATGTTCTGATTCTGCTTTGTTAGTGTTATATCATTAGATCGTAAGCTCTTTGAAGGAAAGGACTGTCTTTTGCCTCTTTTTGTATCCCCAGCCCTCAACACAGCACATTGCATATAGTAGGTGCTTAATAAATGTTTATTGATTGATTGCATCAATTCACACAAGTCTTTCCAGGTCTCTTTAAAACCATCCCCTTTATCATTTCCTATAGCACACTAGTATCCCATTAAATCGACATACCATAATTTATTTGTCATTTTGCAGCTGATAAGCACCCCCTTGGAAAGGCTTTCAGTACTGGCCTGCTGATGGACTTTATGTCCTTCATTCAAGGATCCATTTAACATCCCTTTTTTTGCTCTATTTGGCCCCAAAGGTATAGACACAATAGATGGATGTGACAAATCAACAAATTTAGGCTCAACGTCAATAAAGACTTCCTAGAAATTAAAGATGTCCAAAGTGGAATGGAATGGGAGCCTCAGTGGAGGTCTGCAAGCAGAGACTGGACTCCCACTTGTAGGGTATGTCAGAGTAGGGGTAAAGGTCTGGGTAGGGGTTAGATTAGATGGCAGCTACATGTGCAATCTATAGCAAATTGCTTGCCTTCTCAAGGAGGGGGGAGGGGAGTGAGGGAGAGAATATGGAACTTAACATTTAAAAAAAAGAATGTCAAAAATTTTTGTTTGTAGTTGAGAAAAAAAATAAAAATTAAATAATTTTTTAAAATGGCAGTTCGAAGTCCCTCTGAACTTTGAAATTCTTTGATTTGGTGAAGGCAGGGCACAGAGGAGAAGCATGTATTCAATTAATTGGATGGAATCTAGGGCCAAGGCTAAACCATTAGGTTTGGGGCTTGACAGATTGATAGACAAACACACCTAGGACATGTGTGTCACACAGGTGTGCCACAGGGCATAGAGCATAAGTATCAAAATCAGGAAGCTCAGGCCTGGAACACAAGAGGAGTATAGGAATGGGGATGGGGGTGGGGAGGCAGTCTGGGCCTCAGCCAAGAAAGGAGCCACAGCTGACCTCTGGAGGACTGGCCTATGGAGGAGGCTAGGTCCAGAAGGTCTGAGTGTGCATGTAGACATGGGGAAGATTATAGAATCTGTCTCTAAGTCCAACCTTGAGGGGGTCCTGACTTACTTTTTTTCAATCTCTGGAGATAAGCGATGGAGAGGGAAAGAAGTAAGGCAAATGCTGCTGAGTGTAAAGCCTTCATAGAGTCAGAAAAGTTTGAGTCCAATCCTCTCGATTGTAGATGGAGAAACGGAGGCCCAGAGAGGTAAAGAGACTTTCTCAAGGTCATTCCATGAGTAATAAAGCATGGATTCAATATCTCACTCCAAATGCAACAATCTTTTTCCACTTTTTCTTATTCCAGGCAATTCACTAAGATAGTTAAATATGTGAGGTTTAATTAAATCCTCTCCCTACCTCCCATATTTCATTCTTTTTTTCCTCACTGTGTCCTTAGGAGCCCTTAGTGAGCCCTCCCTTCTCCCCTCCTCCCCCGGCACTCCACCTGCCCTGCCATCTCTAAGGATGGGGTGGAACAGATGTGAAAAAAGGAGGCTTTACCTTGTCTACCTACATCTACAATCCCAGTCTCTCCCTCGAGCTGGAAGCTCAGATTTCTAAAAGACTATTGAACATCTCCATCTTCATGCCCCACTCCAACTCAGTAGACCCATCATCTTTCCTCCAAAATCAACCTGCTTTCCCCTCTTTAGACTTTCAGCTCTCCAGCAATCTCCCCTGACATCCAAGTGCAAAACCCTGGAAATCTTCCTTCATTGTACTCTCTCTTCCCCTCTTATATTATCCAGCCTCCTAAAACCACTGCTTCTACAATCTTTATGACTTTTTTTTTTTAATCTCTCTTTATTAGCTTGCATAAGAGGTGGGATTTGAACCCAGATTTGCCGAACTGCAACTCTAGGTCTCTCTTCACTACACATACTGTTATTTATTATTAGGATGGTGGCCATAAGTATAGAATAGAGAGGATAGCCGTTAGGGAGCCGCCATCCCCCC
>JAQQSZ010006438.1:0-13592 GCA_028646595.1 Phalanger gymnotis
GAGAGATAGAATGGGGTAAATTATCTCGCATAAAAGTGGCAAGAAAAGGCAGTTATGTAGGAGGAGAGGAGAGGGAAGGTGAGGGGGAATGGGTGAATCTTGCTCTCATCGAATTTGACCTCATGAGGGAATACCATACATACTCAATTTGGTATCTTACCCCAGAGGAAAGAAAGAGGAAGAAGATAAAAAAAAGGGAGAGGGATGATAGAAGGGAGGGCAGATGGGGGTGGAGGTAATCAAAAACAGACACTTTCAAAAAGGGACAGGATTAAGGGAGAAAATTCAGTAAAGGGGGATAGGTTAGGAAGAAGCAAAATATAGTTAGTCTTTCACAACATGAGTTTTGTGGAAGGGTTATACATAGTGATATGCATGTGGCCCATGTTGAATTGCTTGACTCCTCAGGGACAGTGGGTGGGAAGGGAAGAGAGGAGAGAATTTGGAGCTCAAAGTTTTAAAAACAGATGTTCAAAAACAAAAAAAAGTTTTTGCATGCAACTAGAAAATAATATACACAAGCAATGGGGCATAGAAATTTATCTTGCCCTACGAGACAGGAAAGGTAAAGAGGATGGGAGGCGGGTGGGGTGACATAAGGGAGGCCTGACTGGGGAACAGGGCAACCAGAATATATGCCACCTTGGAGTCAAGGGGAGGGTAGAAATGGGGAGAAAAGTTGTAATTCAAACTCTTGTGAAAATCAATGCTGAAAACTAAGTATATTACATAAAAAAAATTAAAAAAAAGAAAATGGGAATAATGTTTCTTTCAATATGGAGGTGAGAACCATTCTGGCTATTAATGCTTCATGGATGGCATATAGTTAATAATGCCCACCCTTGCTCACCATTTAGCTCAGCCGTAGGAAAAAGAAATAAACTGGATGAATGAATGAATGACTCAGGGAATTTGACCCACAAGCCGGTACCACAGAATTGAGCCCTATAATAAAATGTTTCAATGTCAGTAGCCAGAGTCAACAAAGAGACGGAGACTTTATGCAGACCTGGGAACCCTGCAGCTCTTGGGACATGGTGTTCCCACAGAGATGCCTGGCAACTCTGTTGCCAACTCATGAGGGAAACAAGCTATTAAATTCTTCTCTGACCATGAGAAAAGAATCATTTTCTCATGGCACTTTGCCCTTAACTTTTTTCTTAGCAAAGTGAGGAATAAAGTGCCTGGGTAGGGCAATTAAAAAAGCTGGATCTAGTCCTGCTTCTACCACTTCCAAGCTATGTGGAATTGGCCAAGTCAACATGTATGTCCAGTCTCACTGTATTTAATTTTTATTTGCATAATGTAATAATGTCAGATCTGAAAAAAATCAAAAAGTTTTGGTGAAGGTCAAATTTAATACTGAACATGAAAGAGATGCAGAGTAGTGTAAAGATCTCCTTGATGTGGGGTAGTGAACAGATCACCGAAGTTGGTGTTAGATTTGTCATGCAATTGCTGGTCATTGTGAAACTTTAGGCAAGCCACTTATCCTGGGTGAGCATTGATTTCCTCATTTGTAAAACTCAAATAACCAGACATTCCTATTGCAATTCTCAGGACCATTGTGAGAAAAGTAATTTGTAAATTATAAAGGGTATTTTTATCTTGAATATTATTGATCTTTTTTAAATTAAGATTTTTTTTTTATTTTTAGTTTACAACACTCAATTCTGTATGGTTTTCAGCTCCCGATTTTCTTCCCCTCACTCCCCTCCTCACTCCCTAAGATGGCATGGAGTCTAATGCATTTTCTACATGTGCCTTCTCACTAAACTTATTTACACAATAGTCATGTTGTAAAGAAGAATTATGACCAATCAATCATGAGAAAGAAGAAAAATAACCAAAAAAGAGAGCAAATAGTTTTCCTCAATCTGCATTCAGACTCCATAGTTCTTTCTCTGGATGTAGATAGCTCTCTCCATCGTGAATCCTTTGGAGCTGCCTTTAAACCTTGTATTGCTGAGAAGAGCCAAGTCTATTAAAGTTAGCCATCAAAGAATCGATATCTCTGTGGTTGTGTACGATGTTCCCTTGGTTCTGCTCTGCTCATTCTGTATAATATCATGTAAGTTTTTCCAGGTTTTTATGAAATCTGTATGTTCCCCATTTCTTATAGCACAATACTATTCCATTATATTCATATACCACAACTTGTTTAGTCATTCCCCAATTGATGGGTATCCCCTTAATGTCCATTTCCTTGCTACCACAAAAAGAGCTGCAATAAATATTTTTTTTTACGTACAGGTCCTTTTGCCCCTTGTGTGATCTTTTAGGGATACAGCCCTACAAGTGGTATTGCTGGGTCAAAGGGAATGCACATTTTTGTTGCCCTTTGGGCATAGCTCCAAATTGCTCTCCAGAATGGCTGGATCTGTTCACAACTCTGCCAACAATGTAACAGTGTTCCAATTGACTCACATCCTTTCCAGGATGTATCATTTTCCTGTTTTGTCATGTTAGCCAATCTTAGAGGAGAGATGTGATACCTAAGAGTTGTTTTGATTTGCATTTCTCTAATCAGGAGCGATTTCAAGCGTTTTTTCATATGCATATAGATATCTTTAATTTCTTCCTCTGAAAACTGCCTGTTCATGTCCTTTGACCGTTTCTCAATTGGGGAATGACTTGTATTCCTATAAATTTGTATCAGTTCTCTGTATATTTTAGAAATGAGGCTTTTATCAGAGACACAGGTGGTAAAGATTTTCTCCCAATTTTCTGCTTTCCTCCTAATCTTTGTTGCATTGGCTTTTTTATACAGAAACTTTTCAATTCAACATAATCAAAATCCCTTTTGCATTTCATAATGCTCTCTATCTCTTGTTGTGTCATGAATTCTTTCCTTTCCCATGAATCTGATAGGTAAACTATTCCTTGTTTTCTGAAATTGCTTACAGTATCAGCCTTTATTCCTAAATCACGAACCCATTTTGACTTTATTTAGGCATATGGTGTAAGATCTTGGTCTATGCCCACTTTGTGCTCTACCATTTTCCAATTTTCCCAGCAGTTTTTGTGAAATAGTGAATTGTTAGCCCGGAAGCTGGACTCCTAGGGTTTATCAAAGAATGGATTGCTATAGCCATTGACTACTGTGTCTTGTGCACCTAACCTATTCCAGTGATCCACCACTGTGTCTTAGCCAGTACCAAGTAGCTTTGATGACTGCTGCTTTATACTGCAGTTTAATATCTGGTATGGCTAGGTCACCTTCCATAGCATTTCTTTTCATTAATTCCCTAGATATTCTGGGCCTCTTGTTCCTTCAGATGATTTTTTTATTATTTTATCCAGCTCTGTAAAACAATTTTTGGGAGTTCCCTTGGTATGGAACTAAATAAGTAGATTGATTTACGTAAAATTGTCATTTTTATTATATTAGCTCGGCCTAACCATGAGCAACTGATGTTTTTTCCACTTATTTAGATCTGACTTTATTTTTATGAAAAGTGTTTAATAATTATGTTCATATAAAGCCTAGGTTTGTCTTGGCAGATAGATGCCCAAATATTTTATTGTATCTACGAGAACTTTAAACGGAATTCCTCTGTCTATCTCTTGCTAGGGAGCTTTGTTAGTAATGTACAGGAATGCCAAGGATATATATGGGTTTGTTTTCTATCCTGCAACTTTGCTGAAGCTGTATACTGTTTCAAGTACTCTTTTACTTGATTCTCTAAGATGCTCTAAGTAAATCATCGTATCATCTGCAAAAAGTGATAATTTAGTTTCTTCCGTGCCTATTCTAATTCCTCCAATTTCTTTTTCTTCTCTTATTGGTCTAGCTAACATTTCTTATACCGAATTGTATAATAGGGGTGATAATAGACAATTTGTTTCACCCTGGATCTTACTGGGAATGCATCTAGCTTACACCTATTGCATATAATGCTTGCTGATGGTTTTAGGTAGATGCTATTTATAATTTTAAGGAACACTCTGTTTATTCCTATGCTTTCTACTGTTTTTAATAGGAATGGGTGTTGTTTTTTGTCACAGGCTTTTTCTGCATCTGTTGAGATCTTCATATGTTTTCTGCTAGTTTTGTTGTTGATATCATCATTTATGCTGATAGTTTTCCTAATATTGAACCAGCCTTGCATTCCTGGAATAAATCCTACCTGGTGGTAGTATATTTTTCTCGTGGTAAGTTGCTGCAATCTTTTTGCTAACATTTTATTTAAAATCGATGCATCAATATTCATTAGGGAAATTGGCCTATGATTTTCTTTCTTTGTTTTGACTCTTCCTGGTTTGAGTATTAGTACCATATTTGTGTCATAAAAAGTATCTTCATTTATTTTCCCAAATAGTCTATAAAGTATAGAAATTAATTGTTCCTTAAATGTTTGATAGAGTTCACATGTAAAACCATTTAGCTCTGCAGATTTTTTTCCCAGGGAGTTCATTGATGTCTTGCTCAATTTCTTTTTCTAGAATGGGGTTATTTAGGTATTTTTCTTTCTCTTCTGTTAACCTGGGCAATTAATATTTTTGTCAATGTTTATCCATTTCCCTAAGGTTGCCAGATTTATGGGTATACAATTGGGCAAAAACAATTCTTAATTATTGTTTAAATTTCCTCTTCTTTGGAAGTGAATTCACCTTTTACTTTTTTGATACTTGTAATTTGGTTTTCTTCTTTTTTAATCATATTGACCAAAGGATTATCAATTTCATTGTTTTTTTTTCATAAAACTAGTTCTTAGTTTTATTTATTAGTTCAATAGTTTACTTGATTTCATTTTTATTAATCTCTCCTTTGATTTTCAGCATTTCTAATTTGGTATCTATTTGGGGATTTTCAATGTGGTTTTTTTTCCTGCTTTTTCAGTTGCATGCCCAATTCATTCATCTCATTTTTCTCTATTTTATTCATGGAAGCATTTAGATATATAAAACTTGCCCTAAAAACTGCTTTAGCTACATCCCAGAAGTTTTGTTATGTTGTCTCATTATTGTCAATCTTCTGAATGAAGTTATTAATTGTTTCTATGATTTTTTCTTTAGGGCCCAATTATTCTTTAGGATTAGATTATTTAGATTCCAATTAATATTTAGTTTATTTTTCCATGGTCCTTTATTACAAATAATTTTATTGCATCATAATCTGAAAAGGATGCTTTGACTACTGCCTTTCTGCACTGGCTTTTGAGGTTTTTATGCCCTATAACATGGTCAATTTTTGAGTATGTGCCATGTACCACTGAGAAAAAAAGTATATTCCTTTTTATCCCCATTCAGTTTTCTCCAGAGGTCTATCATATCTACCTTTTCTAAAGTCCTATTCACCTCCTTAACTTCTTTCTTGTTTATTTTGCGATTAGATTTATCAAGTTCAGAGAGGGGGAGGTTGAGGGCCTCTGCTAGTGTAGTTTTGCTATCTCTTTCTTCCTGTAACTCCCTTAACTTCTCCTCTAAGAATCTACATGCTATACCACTTGGTGCATACATGTTAAATAATGATATTGCTTCATTGTTTATGGTGCCTTTTAGCAGAATGTAGTGTCCTGCCTTATCTCTTTTAATTAGATCTATCTTTCCTTTTGCTTGGTCTGAGATAAAGATTGCTACCCCTGCTTTCATTGCTTTACTGAGGCATGATATATTCTACTCTAGCCTTTTACCTTTACCCTGTGTGTATCCCCATGTTTCAAATGTGTTTCTTGTAAACAACATATTGTAAGATTATGGTTTTTAATCCAATCTGCTATCCACTTCAGTTTTATGGGAGAATTCATCCCATTCAAGTTCACAATAATGATTATTATCTATATCTTTTTCGCCATCCTATCCCCCCCCATTTCTCCTTTTATTTCTCTCTTTTCCCTTCCAACTCCTCAACAGAGTTTTGCTTTTGACCACCTCCTTCCTCAGTTTATCCTCCCTCTTGTTTCCCCTCCCTTACCTTATATTTTCCCATGGCTACTTCTTCCATCTCTTCTGACCTCCCCCCTCCCTTTTCTTTCCCATTTCCCCTCTTACTGCCTATAGGACATGTTTGATTTATATACTTATCAGAGTATGTTATTCCCTTCTCTAACCAAATCCGATGAGAATAAAGCTCTTCTCCCTCCCTTCTTTCCTTCTACTTTAATACGTTTTTGTGTCTCTTCATGTTTTGTAATTTACCCTTTTCTACTACCTCCTTACCTCTTCTCCCAGAACCATGCCTTTATATCCCTTAATTATGTTATTTTTTATCATTATATCAGTTATTTTTTACTGACACCCACAGTCTGTGTATATCCCTTTCAACTGGCATAATAACTATATTATTCTCAAGTTTGACATATATATGTATATATAAAACAATATAATACTATAAAAAGATGTAAATAATTTCCCTTATTGATTAACCTGGATTTTCCCCTCCTGTTTACCTTTTTATGTCTCTCTTGAGTTTTGCATTTGAAGATCAAATTTTCCATTGAGCTCTGGCCTTTTCGTCAAGAAGGTGTGGAATTCCTTATTTTACTGAATGTCTATCTCCTTTCCTGAAAAAAAATATGCTTAATTTTACTGGGTAGTTGATCCTTGGTTGTGGGCCAAGCTCCTTTGCCTTTTTGCGATATCATATTCCAGTTTCTTCTGTCATTTAATGTAGAAGCTGAAAGACCCTCCATGACCCTGTCCATAGTTCCTTGATATTTGATTATTTTTTTCTTTCTTGCTGCTTGCAGTATTTTCTTCTTGACTTAAAAATTCTGGAATTTGGCTATAATATTTCTTGGAATTTTCAGTTTTGGATTTCTTCTGGGGAGTGATCAGTGGAGTCTTGCGATGAGTATTTTACCCTCTAGTTGTAGGACCTTGTGACAGTTATCCTTGCGGATTTCTTAGAAGATACTGTCCAGGCTCTTGTTCTCATCATGTATTTCTGGTAGAACAATAATTCTTAGATGGTCTCTCCAGGATTGATTTTCCAGGTCAGTTGTTTTTTCCAATCAGATATTTCACATTTTCTTCTATTTTTTTTTATTCTTTAGATTTTGTTTGGCATATTCTTGATGTCTCAGGGTCATTAGCTTCCACTTGTCCAATTTTAATTTTTAATGTATTGTTTTCTTCCTTAGTTTCTCTATCTCCTTTTCCATTTGGTTGATTTTACTTTTCAATAAGACATTTTCTCCATTTGTATTCTGAATGTCCTTAACCATTTTTCCAATTTTACTGAAGATTTGTTTCATCAATGAATTTTTTTAAAAAAATTTCCTTTACCTCTCTAATTTGGGTTTTAAAGTTCTCCTTGAGTTCTTCCAGGAATGCTTTTTGGGCTGGAGACCACTTCACTTTCCCTTCTGAGGTTTCAGATGTGGGTATAGTGTCCATGCTGTCCTCTTGTGAGTTGTTATTTTGATCTTCCCAGTCTCCATATTAGGAATCAATGGTGTTTGGCTTTTTAGTGTGCTTTTTAATGGTGGTTTTTTCCTCCTGGCTTCTAAAGTGGATCTTTCCTTCTGGGATCTGGGGGCTTTGTCCCACCCTTCTTGTGTTGGGAACTGTGGGCCTGCTCACTGCCTTTGTATGCTATGGCCTCTGGTTTTGTGAGGTGTGGGGGACAGGTGGTGTGGCTGCTGGAAGTCTCCTCTTTCCCAGGACTGCTCTACAGCACAGGTGGTCTTAGCCTTGTTTGTGTTAGTGTCTGCCCCTTCCCCTGGCTGTGCAAAGGCATGTTTGGGGTCCTGGTGTTGATATTTGTAGCTTCACTCCCCTGTGGCTTAGTAACTCTCCTTGTTCTGCTGAGATGGGGCCTGCTGGGATACTTCTCTTCCTGTGCTAGTATCCTTCTGCCACCACAGTAAAGGCCTATCTCCAAATTCTCTCGCCAAATGGCTGCCAAAGCTCCACTTCTGGCTCCTCTGTTTCTCTCAGGGGAGTATTCTCTGGGTGAGGAAGGAAGGGAGAGATGATTTACCTGGCCTTTATGGTTCCTGGAAGTTCAAGAAGGTGAGTTTCAAATCTTTAGGCCATGGGTTTGAAGCCTCTGGGGTAGCTACTCCCGCAGCCACAGGCTCTGCACTGGTGTCTCCCATACCTCCAAAAGATTCCCATCCTGGGCTGAGAACCCTGGGGCTGGATCACCACAGTAGCTGGTATTTCTGCCCTGGGTCTGCTCTTGTTTCCACATATAGCTCACCCAGCACTCTCCCAGACCAGCATGCTGGCTGGGTTCCTCTACTGTTCCTGGTTGGTGTTGTCTGGTCTTGTTCTGCATGCCTGGTGCTCCTGCCCCTCTCAGTCTACTAATGGCTTCTAACTCTCTCAAATCAGCTCACATTCACTTTTTTAGATGTATCTGATGGAATTTGTGAGAGAGCTCCATTAATTCCCTCCTTTCACAGTGCCATCATGGCTCTGCCTGCACATGTCTTTCTCACAGTCCCCTTCCAGTTGGACTAGAACTCTCCAAAGTCTCTATTGCTCTTTTTTAAAACTATTCAGAACTTCCAAATGACCTGTCTCCCCAAACTGAATCTTTTCCTGTTTCACTCTGCTTCATAGTTCTGATCCTTGAGGACCCATGCCCTAAATGTTCTAGTTAAATGGTGACCGGCAGGAATACTGTAGTGATCATTTGTCATGGTGAAACCTTTTGACAAGCTCCTTCTACTATTCTTCAATATAAAATATAGAAAAAAATAGAAAGACAGTGAAGAGCACAGTTTGACAGATTCAGAATTTGTTGAATACTGAGAACTAAGAAGGATTCAATAATGGTTCCTTGCCGACTTGGAAGGTCACCTATCCTGATCCCCTGCTTGCTAGCATCGCCCTGATATTGAAAAACAATCTTGTATTTACTGTTTATGTATTATCTGTTCACTTCCATGTGTATATGTAATTTCACCCAATAAAATTTCATTCCTAATGGACACACAATATTCCTTTTGTTTTCCTCTACCCAGAACTTGCACTGGGCCTAGTGAGTTGGATGTAATATTTTTGCAAACTTCCAAATTGTGTACACGATCATGTCAGTTTCAAATTGCTGCAGAAAGAAGCCTAAAATCCTTCAAAAATGTTCATGCTTGTCATCACTAAGGAAAAAGAGATTTGTTAGAAAACTAAGTAATTATTTACTGCTTCTGGCACCAGTAAAATTCAGTAACCTCCAACTCCTTGGATTATGTTTGTGAACCCCTAGAGAGTTTGAGAACAACTAAATGGCAAACAGGGCAATAAATCATTTTAGCATTAACCTTTGAAACTATTCCGGCTTCAAGTCTAGTCTTTAACAAAATAGGTGTTTGATATACATTTGTTGATTTTCTTGAAAAAAGGGGATGGAGCTTCAACTCTGACCAAATGCCACATGTGTGGGTAGTAGTGATGTCTACAGAATATACATTCTTCAAAACATTTAGATTGTCCCCTCATAATAATGACTGTGATTTTCCTGTTAGGTAATGCCTACTCTGTTTACTGAAGGGAATAGTGTGGCCTACCATGTGTATCGTACTGTCAACTATAAAATGTAGTAAGGAAGAAATTAATGAAGAAAAAACATTTATTCCATGCAAAGTATGGTGCCAAGTGCAGCAAATACATATTAAAAGCAAAGCAGCCCCTGTTCTCAAGGGCTTGCATTCTAAACAGGGATGTGACACATATTGGTCATTTCAGATGTAATGTCATATAAAGGCTCAGGCTGCATCAACAAAGCATTTTCCCATTTGGGACCATTTGATTTGAGTACAAAATAATTTGAATCCCAAAGGGAGATAGTTTGGCATGGGAAAAGGAATATTAAATACATACCAAAGTCCTTAATGCCCCAATAAGACCTCCAGGCTCACATGGACCACGTCTAATCTGAAAAAACTGATCTGCACAAAATGATTTCTTTCTCTCTTATTAGTTCATTACACTCCCAATAAAAATCTGCAACAAGGAGAAAATGAGGCACAAAGGTTTGAGCACAATAAATTTATTAGCGAGGCTAGCAATTGTAAATAAAATGGTTGCAAGATTCCCTATTAGGCAAGGATTCATATGACTGTCAGAAAAGCTCTTGTATGCAGTTGGTTACATAAGGTACGAGACACAATCCTGTAATTCACACTAAACTAAGACTGTTATTGGTCACACAAAGATTAATAATGGGCTTTCTTGGCTTGACTGAGAGCAGGAAGATCCATAACTCAGGCAACTGGGAAAACATAGCATTGAGTACCATCCCCTGGAAAGTATCCTGTGACCAGGTTGAGTAATCTACCTGCAAGGTCAGTAAGAGTTCATGGATTGGAGTATTTGTGAATGGACTTTAGGACATAGTGATAACAAAATTAAAATATTAAAAATTTTTACATATTAGCACTACACAATTAAGTCTACATTTGGTATACATATATTGATTCTAGCAATTCTCAATCAATAATTTATAAATAATACAATACATATAGGGCATCAATTTTCCATTTCACTTCGCTCTCAAAAAGTGTTGTTCCTAGAATATTAACTTACTTGCTAATAGTATAGTATGTAGCTAAGTTTCTCCTAGCATTGTCATGGTGGCTCTCCTGATCCTATAATTCAAGTTACCAAATAATAGCTAGCCTTTATTTCATCCCACAGAAAATGCAAGAGAGGCTTTCAAAAAAAAATCTCAAAAAACCCTACTCAGACATACAAACACATAAAGCACTCAAAAACCTTTTAGCTAGAATGCAATTGATATTGAGTTTGCTATCAGGATACTACACAGAAAATACAGTAAAATACTTCTCTGCTACAGTGTCAAAGTTTTTTCCAAGCCGTAAGGACCATGCTGTGGTTTGTATTCCTTTCTAAAGGCAGTCGTATTCTAATAGGGTGCTGGAGCCAGCTCCAAGTGGTTCACATAGGTCATCGAATCTTAAGTGGGAATATTTAGACCACATAAATAATAAATTCTACAAATCAGGACTTAATTTATTGTTTTGTTGATGACCTAGACTTTAGGAAATGAGGAGAAAATAAGGCAGATTAAATTTCAAAGTATGACATGGATAAATTTTTTTTCCCCATAGAGCTGGTTCTTAAGCAATTAACAGCAAATCTCTCATTTAGGGGATACTGAATAAGCAATGGCATTAACATGAAAGCTGCACTTTCCAAGAAACACAATGGATTCAATCTCTAATTATTAAGCTGTTCATAAATGATGGAACTTCCTCTTCCTAGAAGGATAGCAGCCAGAAGCACTATATTGCATTGAGATGTGTGTGTGTGTAGACAGAAACACTCATTATTCATTCTACAATGCAATCTTAAAAGATAGTGGATATTATTAAAGTCCTTTAAACCTAAAGAAACTTGCTTAGACTTTAAGTGATTTACCAAAGGTTACACAACATGAAAGTATCTGCGACAGAATTTAAATTCATGTCATTCCTAATTATCCAAGTCTATGACATTTTGTACTTTGTGATGTTCTCTCTGAAAAAGTTTGAATTACACTTTTTTGTGAAAAATAAAATGCCACTGATTTGGGGCTGAATCCCAGGGTGGGGAAAGTACAGATTCAATTTTCTCTCTGTGAAAAAAAAAATGGTCCAATCGAAGTCACTGTCCTCTTACAGCTTTCCTTAAAGCATTCTTGACATCTTTGTTCCTCAGACTATAGACCAGAGGGTTCAACATGAGGATGACCATGATGTAGAAAACAGATGCCATATTGTCTGTATCCATGGGGTGGTGTGAGCTGGGTTGGAAGTACACAAAGATGATCGAACCATAAAATATGGACACTGCTGTGAGATGGGAAGCATAGGTGGAGAAGGTTTTCTGGTGACCTTCAGTAGAATGGATCTTCAGAATAGTGATGAAGATTAACAAGTAAGAAGCAAAAATGACAAGAAATGGGAAAAAGACAGTGAATGACCCTATGATGAAGACTACTGACTGAACGAGGTGAATATCAGAGCAAGAGAGAAGTAGGAGAGGGAGAATATAGCAGAAAAAAATGATGGACCACATTGAATTTACAGAAAGAAAGTAAATGTGTTTCCTGTGAGGGTGGAGGAGGTTAGAAAACCACAGACATGAGCCCCACTGATGAGAAATGCACATACTGTTGAAGTCATGGTAGTGGTGTAATACAAGGGCTTAGACACAGCTGCATGGCAATAATAAGCCATGGAGCCTAAGAGGAAACTTTCAGTAGTAGCAAAGGCTCCAACAAAGAACAACTGCGTAGCACATCCATTGTAGGAAATAATTTTGTTGTCTGTGAGGAGTCCAGCCATCACCTTGGGTGTAATAGTTGAAGAGTAGCCCAAATCCACCAGAGAGAGGTTACTGAGGAAAAAGTACATGAGATTGTGGAGGTGGGAAACTCAGAAGATCAGAGCTACTATCCCCAGGTTCCCTACCAGGGTGATGAGGTAGATGAAGGTGAACATTAGGAAGAGAGGAACCTTAAGCTCTGGAGCATCTGTTAATCCTATGAGGATGAACTCATTCACTTCAGATTTGTTCTCCATTGATGTCATTTGGGAATGTTGTCATTCACTTAAAACAAAGGAGTAAGCATCAGAAAAATCTATGCTACATGATGAATGACTTCAAGAGACAAATCTTATCTTATGTGAGGGGCAGAAATAAGGAATTAAAGGACCAAGAGCATCTAGGCATTAGTTATAGCAATTACTCTATGTCCCCTAAATTCATTGATCAAGTTTCTCATAGAGCCCCTTGTGTATTAGTTACTATCTATTTTCTGTCTATTACAAACTTAGTCTCCAAAATAACATTTCTTACTTCAGCAAAAAAAAATGCCTTCTTATCTGGCAAAACTCAGTGTAAGAAATGGCGTTTTTGTTGCTTAGGATTGGAGAATGAGCTCTTTTCTTATGAATATCCTTCACTCTGATAAGGAGAGAAAAGAGCAATAAAGGAAAAGAGGGAGGAATGAAAGAAGAGAAAATTTAAAAGAGAGTGAAGAGAGGAAAAGATCAAAGAAAACTGGCTGAGATTTCCTAGGATTCAACTCAATCTGAGTTTCATTGTGGCTGTAAGGACTACGTAATGGATCAAAGTCACCAGTTACTGAGGAACAATAGCTGCAAGTTAACACTATTTGCAGTGGATCACATGACAATATGTATCATTTCTAAATCTGTTTCCTTCATACAGCCTGCCTCCTTTTCAATTCTCTGCCACCGCTACCATGTAAGCAAAAGGTGACCCCAAATAGGGACACTTTATTCTTTAATTCACTACATGGTTTTCTGGGTCCCTGGAAAATCATTGATCTTTGTTTTAGACTCTTTCAAGGCTGAGTTAAAATCCTGCCCATAGGATGGCTTTCCTGATCCATCTCAATTCCAGGGCCTTCCCTCTTTTGATTTTCTCCAATTTATTACTCAATATAATTTGTTTTTACATAGTTTTTTGTATGTTGTGTAGAGATGGTGAGCACCTTGGGGGCAGGGATTCTACTTCTATTCTCAGTGTTTAGTATGGTGGTAGGCATATAGTAGGCCCTTAGTAAATGTTTTTGGGCTCACTGATTAGCCATTAGTAAACCTCCCTGTCTGAACTAAGCCAAGGTAGCCTTTGGGCATCAGACAAATACATAGTTCATCCCAAGACTCTAC
>JAQQSZ010006439.1:0-13591 GCA_028646595.1 Phalanger gymnotis
GAAGGGAAGAGGGGAGAGAATTTGGAACTCAAGGTTTTAAAAACAGATGTTCAAAAACATAAAAAAAAAAGTTTTTTGCATGCAACTAGAAAATAAGATACACAGGCAATGGGGCGTAGAAATTTATCTTGACCTACAAGAAAGGAAGGGAAAAGGGGATGGGAGGGGGTAGGGTGACAGAAGGGAGGGCTGACTGAAGAATGTCGCAATCAGAATATACGCCATCTTGGAGTGGGGGGGAGGGTAGAAATGGGGAGAATATTTGTAATTCAAACTCTTGTGAAAATCAATGCTGAAAACTAAATATATTAAATAATTTTAAAAATAATAATAATAATAATAAAGAATCCATATTTGCCTACCTTACTTAAACTATTCTTTGGAGGTCACCAGATAGATGACCTAATTTCCAAGTTGCAAGGTCTCTTCTTAGTTCTTAGCCTCCTTAACAGAAAGTAATGCTGCTCATCACTTTTTCTTCTTGAAACTTTCAACCATTGGCTTCTATAACAGGGCAGTGCCATGATTCTTCCACTTACCTCTCATTATTTAATGGATTCTTTTTTTTTCTTTCCTCAACCTCTAAACCTTATTATTCTCTAAGGTTCAATCCTCAGTTCTTTTTCTCCTCTTCATCCACCATTCCCACTTTCAGTGTCTGCCCCCTCTAATCTGTCCTACACACTTGTCAGAGTAGCTGTATCCTGCTTCTCTGACCTCTACATCCTTACGTGTACACTAACCTCTAGCCAAATTATATTTATTTATTATTTATGAAATAATTCTTATGATTTTTCTACATCTTTATACTTTTAATACCACATCTTCATTCATGTTTCTTTAACCAGAAATGTCCAGTCCACCTTTTATGTCTTTCAAAATGCTACTCAATTCATACGGCTATGTCCATGACTCTTCCCCTGATCTCCCAAGCTAAACACATCTCATTCCTCTAAACTCCCATCCACCTGGCATTTAAAATTTTTTTTTTTTTAGTTAATAGAAATATGTTTTCTCTACCTCTCATTTCCCCTCTACCCATTGGAAAAAATAAAAGAAAGTCCCTTGTAACAAATATGCATAATCAAGCAAAACAAATTCCTACATTGATTATGTTGGGGGGGAGGGGAGTGTGTTGTGGGAGCGGGGTATATGTGTCTGTCTTATTCAGTGCTCTGAGTCTATTACCTCTTTGCTTTGTCAGGAAGTGGATAACATGCTTCATAATCAGTCCTCTAGAAATGTAATTTGGCCATTGCATTGATGACTTAAGACTGCTGTCTGAAGTCTTTCAAAGTTGTTTGTTTATCTTTACAGTGTTGTTATTACATAAATTGTTCTCCTGGTTCTGCTCGCTCACTTCTCTGTGTATTACTTCGTGATAGTCTTTGTAGGTTTCTCTGAAAACATCCCTTTCATCATTTCTTATGACACAACAGTACTCCATTATATTCATATTCTGTAAGCATTTCAACCAACTGGCATCCCCTTAGTTTCCAGTTTCTTGCCACTACAAAAAGGGCTGCTATAAATATTTGTGTATACAGGAATGGCTTTCTTCTTTTTAAAATCTTTTTGCTTAGTTGTACTATCATTAGGTCAAAGGATATGCAGTTTAGTTACTTTGGGAGCATAGTTCCAGATTACTTTCCAAAACAGCTAAGCCAATTTACAGTTTTACCAACACTAATGTGCCTGTTTTTTTGCGGTCTTTCCAACATTTCTCATTTTCCTTTTTTGTCAACTTTGCCAGTCTTATGAGTGGGAAGTGGAATCTCACAGTTTCTTTAATTAGCTTTAATAATTATCAGAGGTTTGGTGCATTTTTTTGTATGATTTTTGGTAGTTTTGATTTCTTCCTTTGAAGATTCTTTGTTCATATCCATTGACCATTTTTCACTTGGAGACTGGCTCTTATTCTTATAAATTTTAATCCATTCCTTAATTATCTTAGAAATCAGACTTTTCATCAGAGAAACTTACTAATGAAGATTTTCCCCACTTATCTGCTTCCCTTCTGATATTAGCCATATTGGTCTAGTTTATGGAAATTTTTAAAATTTTATGTAATCAAACTTCAGAATATTTTGTTGTTATCAGTGTTATGGCACTTATCCTAGGCTGCCTGTTACTATGGTTATTACTCTTTTGTCTTTATTTAACAATCATTTTCAGATATTTGCTACATACAAAACACTATGGTGTAAGGATAAAAAGATACATATCTTGTAGGAAGAGCTTCAACAGATACATAAATATGTAATGTATAAAATTATAATGCATTTTTGTCAAATATATAAAAATTATAATTCAACTTTGACAAAAGCAGATTGCAACTTAGTAGAAAGTCTTCGAAAAGAGTTACTGTGACCACCCAAAATAATTCGTTACCCAGACTTCTCATGATCAGTGTTTCTAAACTTATTCAGTCTGGTCCCCAGATAACATACTATCTGTGACCATTTCTACACTTGTAAACTTTCTGTCTTGATAAAGACCTAGTAGAGCTTATATTCCAGGTTTAGTCTTGGGAGAGCCTAAATCAAACAAAACACATGAAAAAGGATATATAGCATACTCTTTCTAGTTATTAGTAGATTTTCAGCATGAAAGGGGCCTCAGAGGTCATTTAGTTCAATTGAAAACCGAACAAGAATAATCCCAAGAAGAGGTCACCCAGCCTTTGTACAAAGCCCTTTAATAATGGGAAACACATTACTTCCAAAGACTGTCCATTCCACTTTGGAATAGCTCAGATAGGAAATTTTTCTTTGCATAGAGCCCAACTGCCTCTCTATAAGTTCCACCCAACCCATCTTCTTGGCATCTACCATACCCTCTGAACTAATGGACCTCCATGGATCATACCCTAGAAGATATAACCCAGTTCAACTTTGGAATTCCGTCCCTGGTACCAACGCTGTCCTGTTTGGTGATTGCATCCGTACAAATTCACAACTATATCTAGTTGGTTCCAGCCATATTTCACATTTCACTTTAGCCATATATTTTTTTACCACCAGACTTCTAAAGACTGCGCTGAAGGATTTAGCCCACTTTTCTTTGGAACTCTCACCCTGGTGAATGTGTGAGTGCAAATTCACATGGCTTACTATATCTAACCTTCCTTAGTCATAATTATATTCTATTGATGCCATCTTTTTGCCTTCTTCCCTATGTCATATGTGGCATGGTCACATACATTTTCCACCTCTTTCTCTAGAAACCATAATCAAATCAATCCTGCCATTGTTACTAGAAAGGACATATCAGTCAATTCCCCAGTATATCAACTCACTGTTACTGTGGCTTCTCAAACCAGTACACCCTTTCTTGGCTACCACTATCCTTTATTTGCTGTCTCCTCCTATGAGAACGTAAGCCCCCCTAGGCTGAGGATTGCCTTGCTTTTTGTTTTTGTAGCCTTAACGCTTAGCACAGTGTTTAGCACATAGTAAATGTTTAATTTTTTTTTCATTCATCAGTCATTTATTCATTTCATTTATTCCACCCATTGCCATTAATGCTGCCCTCTGGGACCAAGGAGAACAAACCTATTTCCTCTTTCATGTGACAGCTCTTAAAATACTGGAAGACAACCCTTTTCTACTCCTCTGCCAAGTCTTCTCTTTTCCTATTTATACCTTCCCAGTTCCTTAAATCATCTTTTTAACATGAGAGCTCAGGGGACTTCACCATCTTGATCACTCTCCTCTGGGCACTCCATTTCATCAGTGTCTTTCTTAAAACATCCTGCCCAGAACTGAACACAGTTGTTCTGACCAGGGCAGACCACAGCTGTCAGTGACAGGACCAGCATTTTCCTCTTTCTAGATACCTCTCTTAATATAACCTAGTATCACATTAGTCCTAATGTTTAAAATAAGGAAGTTAAACAGTGACCTCTAAGTTCTCTTCCAAATCTAGATTTGTTATTCTATGATTAGTATCTTTAGTTCCTTTTTGACTCTGTTGACTCATACTGAATATGGTGTGTCCAGTAAACCCCCTTCCATTCCTTTTCAGATAACCTATTGTCTGCCCATCTGTGTCCCATCTTGTACTTGTGAAGCTGGGGATTTTTTTTAAGCAAAGATGATTTCTGCCTATTGAATGTCATCATATTAGATTTGATCCAGTATTCTAACCTGTCTGGATTATTTTTAACCCAGCTTAGCCATCCAGTATGTCAGCCATCATCACTCTCAGTGTTAAGTCATCTAGTCATCTGCAAATTAGATAAGCATGCCATCTCTGCCCTTCTACAGATCATTAATAAAAATGTCAAATAGCACAGGACAAAACAGATTCCTGATACATTCTACTGGAAATTTCCTTAACATCAAACCATCCACTGATTCATTTCCTAATCCACTTAATTGTACTATAATCTAGCCTGCTTCTCACCATCTTTTCCGTAAGAATAGTATGAAAAATTTCATCAAATGCTCTACTAAAACATGGGTAAATTATATCTTCAGCATTCCTCTCATCTTCCAGGCTAATAATTAAACCAAAAAAAAAGAAGTGGGGAGAGGGGAGGAGTTGGAGACAAAGTTAGTCTACATGACTTGTTCTTAACAAAGGTCTGCCAGACAAGCTCCTTGTGCTTGCCACTTTCTTTTCTAGATATTCACCAGTCACTCTTTAACAATAAATTTGAGAATTATTTTTTTACTTTTTTTGATATGTTAAACGATCCATGATTTCATAAATGTGGCTATATCATCTACCAGTGCAGATCACAAATACACTAGAATTCTCATTGAGTTCTCATTATTTAGTGTGATTCTTATCTAGTTGTGTCCATAAAGGCTCTCCCAAACACCCTACATATTTTCCCTCTTTTTAATGTATCAGGAGTACAAATGTAATACTCAGAGTATCACTGGGTTTTTTTTAAGTATATGTTAATATAATCTTGAATCATAACAGTCGCAAAGGAATTTAGAGTGAATTATCAATAAATCAGCATTGCTAAATGGAATAGAAGTTCATCACCTCAAACCTGGACTGTTGCAGTAGCTAGCCGGTGGGTCTGCCTGCCTCAAGTCTCTCCCCAGTCCATCTTTCATTCAGCCACTGAAGTTACTTTTTAAAGCCAGGTCTGATCATGTCATCCTCTGTTCAGTAAACTCCAGAGGCTCATTTTTTGCCTCCAGGAGCAAATACAAAATGTTCTGTTTGGTTTTCAAAACCTTTCATAACCCTAACCCACTTTCCAGTCTTCTTCTGCCTCCCAGCCACATACTCCTCAGTCCAGTGACACTGGCCTTCTGGCTGTTCCATAAACAAAACACTCCATCTCTTCCTCCAGGCATTCTCTCTGGCTGTCCCCCATGCCTGGAATACTCTTCCTCCTCCCCTCTAACTACTGACCTCTTTGGCTTGCTTTAAGTCCTAACTAAAATTGCTTATTTTACCAGAAGCCTTCTCTAACCCCTCTTAATTCCAGTGCCTTCCCTCTGTTATGACCCTATGCATAGTGTGCTCTGTATGTATTTGTATTTTGTCTCCCCCGTTAGATTGCAAGCTCTTAGAGTGTAGGATCCACGTTTTAGTCATCCTTTTATCTTTACCCCCAGTTCTTAATACAGCGTTTTATGCTGTTTTTTTGTTGAGCGAATGGATGAATAAAAAGGAAATGGGGATAATTAAGAGCCTTAATATATCTATCAATTGATAGATAGATATACATAAATACACACACACCCCTATGAATGTAACTAGTATAGCTTTTAGTGTAAATAGGGTTTTTTTCTGGCTCACAGATCCCTGGGGTTTTTCTTTTTTTCCAGTGTGGTAATATGGCACGAGAAGGATTACGTACTCTCGTTGTTGCCAAAAAGTCATTAACAGAAGAACAGTATCAAGACTTTGAGGTATGTGATTTATAATAGTCGCCCTTCTTAGCTTCATTGCGTTATTTACATACTTTAGTAAAATCAGAAAACTAGATGAGGCAAGAGCTTATTACTTTGCCTTAAAACTGCAGAAGACTTGAGCTGCTGTAGTATCTTCACTCACAGGCTATTATAAGCATCTAATCCTATAACTCAAAACATAAGAAACATAGGTGATTTGTCTATGAACACAGCGTTCATGCGGGATTAATTGGAGATTATATCCTAAAAACTCAGGCATCTGATTTGTTGATAAAATTATGTGTTCCCACCATTTGAGATTGCTGTTTTTCCAATTTGAGATACATAGACTGAAAGCCCTTTGAACCCTTTCCCTGCATACATAATCGGGCCCAAATCACGTTTGCCTTAAAGAATTATCCCTAGGAACATGAGTCATTGTCGGTGTTGTGTAGGATAGTCCACTTCTTTTATCCCTCACCTCTTACAACTTTCCATTCCCAGGTTAGCAGGAGTCAGTGCTTGTGAAAGGTGGAACCAGATAAAACATTCTTACCTAGGGTTTTGTTGCCTTCTTGGAGGGCGTGGAACTTGCAGGTCACTTATGGTTGCCATATTAGTCACACCCATAACTATACCAGACATTTCGTGATAATGATAAGCTATTCTACACATAATCAGTCATTTTCAATTTTGATAAGTATCGTGAATCTTCATATAGCCAGTAACCTGTGACAGATTCAGTATGTGAACTTCAATGAGTAACATTCTCTGTTCTTGCCCCCAGAATCGATACAGCCAAGCTAAGTTAAGTATCCATGATAGGACCCTCAAGGTGGCTGCTGTTGTGGAGAGCGTGGAAAGAGAGATGGAATTACTGTGCCTCACTGGGGTGGAAGACCAGCTCCAGGCCGATGTCCGACCAGCACTGGAGATGCTCAGGAACGCAGGGATCAAGGTGCTGAAGCTTCTCTGCTTTTGAGACATGTGCACCTTGACCCGGGCAGAGTTTTAAAAAGTCCGTTGAAGACTACATGAATACAATGAAAGAGCTAAGTCTTGAAGGAGGATACAGATGCTGAGAAACAGAATTCTCAGGATCATAAGTGTTTAGAGCTGAGACAAATCTTAGAGATCTCAAGATCATAGACTAGAGCTAGAATCCAGAGATTCCAACCCCTTACTTTACAGATGAGGAAACTGGAGATCCCGAGAGGCTAAGGGACTTTCCCCAGGTCTCACATAGAAGCAACAGACTGAGAGAAGGTTACTGGACATGGCAGTCAGGAGATTTTTGTTCTCGTGGAAGAGAGCAGTTATAAGCAACAGGAATCCAGAATATAAGGCACCAAAAAGTGGGTGGATAATGACAAATTAAAAATAGAGGGGAAGAAACTATTTCTAGGAAAGATCTAGGTCAGTACCTTAAACAGATGGTAAGGCCATTCCTTTTAAGTCTCCTTTGCAGGCTCATTATTGATGTTGTACCCTTAACTGAAGATGTTCCCCAAGTTTCTGTCCTAGGCCTTACTCTCTTCTTCCTACATGGAGGGAAGAGAAGGGAGAAGAGAGTATTTATTAGGTGTCCACTATATGCCAGGCACTGTGTTAAGCACTTTATAGTACATATACCCTTTCTCTCTTGGGAACTTCATCAGCTTTAATGAGTTTATCATCTCTATGCCTATGACTCACAAATCTATGTATCTGGGCCCCAGTCTCTCCTGAACTCCAGTCCCACATCTGCAGCTGTTGGATATTTCAACCTGGGTGTTCCATAAATATCTCAAAGTCAACAAGTACAAAACAGGATTCATTATCTTTCCTGAAAAACTCACTCCTCTACTAAGTGGCCCTATTTCTGTTGCATACATCAACATGCTTCTAGTCTCTCTGGTTCACATCTTTGGTGTCATCTTTTACTCTTCACTCTGTCTTACCCCATATACCTACTCACTAGATCTTGCCATTTCTTCCCACCATGGCATCTCCCAGCTTTTCACCCTTCTCACTACTCACATAGCTACCAACTTAGTCTAGTCCTTAGTCGTCTTTCATACGTTGCCAATGTGATTTTCCTTAAGCACAAGGCCTAATAATCTTATTGCCCAACTTGTTATACTCCAGTCATTCAAATTGCCCCAGGATAAATTAGAAACTTCTGTTTGGCATTCAAAGCCCTTCACAACCTGACCCTGATCTTTCCTGCCTCACAATAAATTACTCCCCTGCCTACACTTTATGGTTCAGGCAAATTTATTTTTTGCATTCCTTCCCCTACAGCACTCCACCTCCTATCCTTTGCAGTGGCTCCCCCAAACTCTATTGCACCCCCATGCCTGGAATTCACTCCCTCCTTCTGCCTCTTAGGATCTCTTGCTTTCTTCAGGACTCAGCTTACGCACCACCTTTTATAGAAAGCCTTTATTGGCCCTTTCTGTTGCTGATGCCTTCTCCCTTCCCCAGACTATTTTATTCTAGTAATATTTATTTATGTACATGTCGTTTCCTCCCATAAACTATAAGTTTCTGGCAGGAACTGTTTTATTTGTGCTTCTGCATCCCGAGCAGAGTTCCTGGCATATGTAGGTGCTTAATAAATGGTTGATTGATTAGTTGTTTGATTGGGTGAAGATTTTTTTTAGTCTGGGACATAATCGGCCTGTTTCTCAGTATCATGGAAAGGAACCAGCCGAAAGACAGAGACTGAAAACGAGGGAGGAAAGAAACGATCACATTCCTGAGCTCCCAGAAGACACAGGAGTATAGATGATTAGGGCACAAGAAGAAAACTTAGCTTTGACCCCCCTCTGCCTCAAAGAATGGAGCAAAGTTGAGTTGTTCAAAAATCAACATTTATTGATTGAGTGCTTACCTGGGCACAGCACTCTGCCAGATGCCAAGTGTAATGCTACTTACTTATGTGGTATTTGTCCTCAAGGAACTGCTGCCCCAAAGAAGAAAATAGAACAACACATTGAAAGCTAAGGAACAATAAATGTTTTTTTTTTTTTAAAAAGCAGTTCTAAAACCTAGAGAAATCACATCCACTATTAATTACCAGATGAATTACACAAGTTGTGATTACTATGAAAGTTTAGTAGCTAGAAATAACTTTAAAAGAAGAATGGGGGTAGAGTATGGTTACTGGAATCAATCGACAAGCATTTATTAAGTGCCTACTATATGCCAAGAACTGTTCTAGGCGCTGAGGATGCAGAGTGAAAAATGGACACAGTCCCTGCCATGAATGAGTCTGCTGTCTAGGGAGGGAAGCAGTGTGTGTGTGTGTGTGTGTGTAAGAGAGAGAGAATATGCACAGAATTAATACACAGTAGTTTTGAGAGGCTGGGCACTAGTCCCTGGGAGCTCAGGAAAAGCTTCATGTAAAAAGTGGCCTTTGAGTCTTGAAGTATGGCAGGAAAAAACATGTACAAAGAAAATTAAATACAAATTCATACAAGGTAATTTTCGAGAGAAAAGACGCTATAAACAAGAGGTGGAGAGAGAAGGCTTCTTTTCATAAGTGGCCCTTGAGGTAAAGTTTCAGAGTTCCTAGGACTTATGCAAAGCATTGGTGGGGAGGAAGCATGCAGCCTAGTCTTGTGGGGCAACCTGGGCAGAGGAGCAAATGTGGGAAATGGAATGACCTGGGGTAGGGAACAACAAGGGAGCCAGTTTGACTGGATTGTAGTCAGTGAAGGAGAGTAGTATAAAATAGGCCTGGAAAATGAGGCTGAAGACAGATTGTAAAGGTCAAGCCAAGCAGAGGAGTTTTTGTTTCATCCTAGAGACAAAGAGTAACCAAACTTTCCTGAGCAGGAGAGTAACATGGACAGACCTGTGATTTAGAAATATCAATAGGAAGTTGGATGGAGCATATTTTGGAAAGAAGAGAAACTGAAAGTAGGCTACTACTAGTCCAGGGAAGAGGTGATAAGGGCCTGAACTAGGGTAAAGTGGAGAGAAGAGGATGGACATGAGCGTTATCTTAGCAGTAGAATTAATGAAAATATGGGAGATGGGGAGAAGGAAGGCTAATCTCACAGATTGTGAATCTTCTTGACTTGAAGGATGATGGCATTTTCAGCTGAAGTAGGAAAGCTAGGAAGAGGAATGGGTTTTGGGAGGGAGGGGTTAGTCAAGAAATAATGACTTTTGTTTTGCACATGTTGAGTTTGAAATATCTGTAGGATAGTGGGAGATCTCTAATAAATGTTTGGTGATGTGGGATTAGAGTGCAGGAGGACATGGCTGAATATATAGCTCTAGAGTTGGCTATACAGTAGTGATAGTCAAATCAAAGAAACTGATGAGATCACAGAGGAGAAAAGGAATAAAGGATAGAGGGAAAGAGAGAGTGAGAGGCTGGGAAAGAGAGTTGCTTATGTGGCATGCTTATGCATAGGAAATGGGAACAAGATAATGATCTGGCAAAAGAGACTATGGAGGAATGGTCAGACAAGTAGAAAGAGAACCAAGAGACAGCAATATCCCAAAAACCCAATAAGGGGAGAAAATGTCTAGGAGCAGAGGGTGGTAGAGAAGGATAGGGATTGAGAAAGGCCATCAGATTTAGCAGTTAAGAGATCATTGTTAATTTCAGAGCAAGCAGAATCAACTGAGTGGTGAGATTGGAAGCCAGATCACAAGGATTTAACAGTTGAGTTAGAGGTGAGAAGATGCAGCCAATGAAGATAGATTGTTTTGGGTTGGGTTGGGTTGGTTTGTTGTTGTTGTTGTTGATGATGATGTTTCAGGAGTTTGGCCATTACAGAAGAGAGATGCAGGATAACAGCTTGAAAGAATGGTAGAAGTAATTCAAAGTTTTTTAAAGAGAAGATCTGGATATATTTGTAAGCAGTGGGGAAAGGAGCCTAATCAGTGCCTCTTTCCACATAAAAAGAGATTAGAAGTTAGTGAGAGGTAGTAGAAGTTATTGAAGGTAAATGATTTTTTTTATAAGAATATATGTCTGGTATCTGAAGTCTGTTCTTTCTGAGTTCAGAGAGTTTTCACCAGGTATGCTGCAGAGTGATGAATTTTTTGGCCACACCCACTCTCAAACACCAGCTTTCAGAGGGGCTGTGATCTCCGTCAGCAGAGGGACCACTGACATCTGTGAAATGATAGATCCTTGAAGTATTGATAGTGAGAATGTCTAAATGCAAGTTGTATTCAACTTTACCGGATTCTAGTGCATGTAGGCGTTTGCAAAATAGCAAAAGGAATCAGGGTTTCAGATATTAGTAATAGTTATTTCTAGAGTATACTGAGGCTATATGATATTTCCGGCCAGTTATTTTGACAGAACAATGAAAAATTTATTCATTTATCGTATTTCCGAAGTCTTCTAGTATCTCATATAAACTCTTCAGATATTTGTTAGTGTTAGGTGTTTGACATGTTATAAACAGTCTCTGAATTACTAATTTGGGGGCAAATTGCTTAATCACCTTGGGCTTCAGTTTCCCCCTTTGAAAAAATGATTTATATAATCTCTATAAAATTCCAGCATTGAAATTCTTGGAGTCCATAATTACTGTCTTTTGCTTGCATGGCTGTAGAGGTAGGTCTTTTTTTTAAATCCCTAAGAAAAAAATGTTTCTTCTCACATTAGAATCCATTGTGAAGAATCAAAAAAACGTACATAAAGCACTTTGTGAACTTGTAAGCTATTGTTTGTATTTTAAACCTAATTATTCACCGACTTCCATATTTTAATTAGTATGGCAAAAACATTCCCCTTCCTCCACCACCCCTCTTAAGCTTGGCTGGCAAAGAAGGAAATGGGTTTAAAGTTCTTTTAATTCATCCGTTTAAATTGTTTTCTAGATATGGATGTTAACAGGAGACAAATTAGAGACGGCTACCTGCATTGCCAAAAGCTCTCACTTGGTATCTAGAACCCAAGATATTCATATTTTCAGACCTGTAAGTATATTTCAAAATAATTTGAATTGAATCTTTTATCATACCTGAAGTTGTCATATTGTTCTGTAAGAATACATAAGTAGTAATTTACTAATCATCACATTTCTGATTAGAGAAGAATATCCATTAACTACAGTCTTTTTGTCAGTACTTAATTTTTAAAAATCTTTAGAAGTATCTATATTGATTCAAGGTAGATTTTCTGTTAACTGAGTATGTTCAATAATACTACAAGCTGCTTTTTCAAAACAGTCCCCCAAATCAAAGTAGGAATGCTTTTAATCTACCATTCTCAAATCAAATGTATTTTTCTTAATTGTCTCTTAAACAAAATTAGTAGAGACAAACTGAATTTATGTGTATACTGTATTATTAGTTATGACTAAATTTAATTCAAACAAAAAATAAAGATTTCTTGGGTCTTGATTGATGGTGGGTGAACAGACATTATATGTCTGTGTCTGTTCTAAATGAATCACTTGCACCTACAGAAATAATTATTTGAATATAATTTACATGTAAATGTAGTTTGTTGTGAAGCATCAGAATAGCAAATTAGGCCCTGCAGACTACTATTTGCAATTAAATTATTAATGCTTCTGATAAAACTTGAGATCAATTTTTGTTGACTTTTCAGTGTTATAGCACCACAAATTGTTTTCCAGATCTGTGTGTTTTGATTTCATCTTTTTTCTTTGATATTTTCAGAAATATGGGGACGTCTGAGCTAGAATTTTTGCTTTGAAGCACAGGAAGGTTAAAATTTACTAGGATTTCATAATTGTCATTCATGTGTCACCCATAGTATTTATTCTGACCTATAGGGGGAAAAAACCTAATTAATAGTGGTTAACTGAAATGTTGTACAGTGCTTTCACATACAAAAGACTGATAAAATTCAAGATTATAACCTACATATGTAAGTCTCTTTTAAACTGCTTAATCAAATACAGACAAGAATATATCCTTTTTTTTAATGAAGCTAAGCCCAAGGTTGAAATGAAGAAATAGTTTAATAGAATAAATGTCTTCTGCTTCTATGGAGTGGGTAAAGAGAAGCATCATGGACTCTCTTGGGCACAAACTTTAGAATGCAAATATCCGAGTTTTAATTCAAGTTCTTTTGATTACTTGGTTGCATGACCTTATGTCAGTAGCCTTCTATGATTAATTTTTCCTAATTTATAAAATCTATACCAGCCTAATTCACATGGTTATTTTGAGCAATAAGATCAATGCTCTTATAATAGTAACTCACATTTCTATAGTGTTTTAAGGCTTATAAACTTTCTTCACAATAGCCCTATCAGGTACTGTAGTGCTAGTATTATTGTTATTATCGTCATTATTATGATTTCCATTTTAGAGGTGAAGAAACTAAGGTTTCAAATATATCAAATTTTTTGCCCAGAATGACCCAGCTAGCAAATGACAGAGCCAAGATAGGAACCTAGGTCTCCCCAGTACCATATTTCTTTCTGTTAAAATATGTTGCTTTTCTAAGCTCTTTGTTCAGGTGAAGTAGTCTGTCTGTGTAGTATGAAATGTAAAAAGATTCGTGTTTTCATTAGAGCGGGGACTTCTAGCATCAGTGCACATCAAAGTCCTTCCACATCATAATGGAAAGTCATGACTTGCTATAACCAACAACAGTACACTCCCTTTTAGCACTTAACCAGGCCTCTCAACCTTAGAGACCAGATACTCGCTGGCCACCACTGGCCCCAGAATTGCAGCTTTCCAGCTCGGTAGACTGGTCCACAGTTATTTTTCGTTTTTTCCTTTTTTTTTTT
>JAQQSZ010006440.1:0-13591 GCA_028646595.1 Phalanger gymnotis
AGGTAGTCCAATAATTTTTAAATTATCTTTCCTGGATCTATTTTCCAAGTCAATGGTTTTTCCAATGAGATATTTCACATTGTCTTCCATTGTTTTATTCCTTTGGTTCTGTTTTATAATATCTTGATTTCTCATAAAGTCACTAGCTTCCACTTGTTGCAGTCTAATTTTTAAGGTAGTATTTTCTTCAGTGGTCTTTTGAACCTTCTTTTCCATTTGGCTAATTCAGCCTTCCAAGGCATTCTTCTCCTCATTGGCTTTTTGGAGCTCTTTTGTCATTTGTGTTAGTCTTCTTTTCAAGGTGTTATTTTCTTCAGTATTTTTTGGGTCTCCTTTAGCAAGTCATTGACTTGTTTTTCTCACATCACTCTCATTTCTCTTTCTGATTTTTCCTCTACTTCTCTAACTTGCTTTTCCAAATCCTTTTTGAGCTCTTCCATGGTCTGAGGGCAATTCATATTTTCTTGGGGGCTTTTGATGTAGGCTCTTTGACTTGGTTGACTTCTTCTGGCTGTATGTTTTGGTCTTCTTTGTCACCAAAGAAAGATTCCAAAGTCTGAGTCTGAATCTGAGTCCATTTTCGCTGCCTGGTCATGTTCCCAGCCAACTATTTGACCCTTGAGTTTTTCAGCGGGGTATGACTGCTTGTAGAGTAGAGAGTGCTTTGTCCCAAGCTTGAGGGGTTGCACTGTTGTTTTCAAAGCTATTTCTACACAGCAAGCTCTGCCACACCAGCACTACTCCTCCCCCAGGAACCGCTAACCCAGACTGTGGCTCAGATCTTAAGCAGGCTCTGCACTCCAGCTCTGATCTGCCACTTATTTCCTCCCACCAGGTGGGCCTAGGGCCAGAAGCAACTGCACCTGTAGTTCTGTAGGTGCACCACCTCCACTGTCCTCAGGGAGGTGGCTGAACCACGGACTTCTTTCATTCTATCCTTGCAGTTTTTCCCACTAACCTTCTCTGTTGTCTTTGGTGTTTGTGGGTTGAGAAGTCTGGTAACTGCCACAGCTCGCTGATTCAGGGCGCTAGAGCCTGTTCTGCCCAGCTTCTGGTCTGGCTGGTCTGGGTCGCCGCCCACACTGGGCTCTGCTCCCTTCCGCTCCCTACTCCGTGCGATAGACCTTACCCAGTGACCATCCAGGCTGTCCTGGGCTGGAGCCTTGTTTCCCTCCATTATTCTGTAGGTTCTGCAGTTCTAGAATTTGTTCAGAACCATTTTTTATTGGTGTTTGGAGGGTCCTGGGGGAGAGCCCTAGGCAAGTCCCTGCTTTCCAGCCACCATCTTGGCTCCGCCCCCAATCAATTCTATTTTTAAAGTATTATTTTCTTTATTATTTTTGTGTCTTTCTTACCAAGCTGTTGACTCTTTTCATAATTTTCCTAGATCATTCTTATTTGTTTTCCCAATTTTTCCTCGATGTCCCTTATTTGAATTTTAAAATACATTTTTGGCTCTTCCGGGAATTTTTGTTGAGTTTTGTCTAATTTACATTTTGGGGAGGCTTTGCTTAGAGATAGCTATTTTGCTATCAATGTTTTCTTCTGAGTTTGTATCTTGATCTTCTCTTTAACCATAGAAGCCTTTTTTGGTCAGTGTCTTTTTTGTTGTTTGTGCATTTCCCCAGCCTATTTCTTCACTTTCAACTTTATGTTAAAGTTGGGCTCTGTTCCTAAGGTGAAGGGGCACTGTTCCAAGCTTCAGGTTTTTCGTGCTGCTGTTTTCAGAACTAATTCTGGGGGATCTGTAAATTTTTGGTGTTTCTAAGTAGTGTGATCCCAGGAGAAATGTGATCATTGTTCGCCTGGCCTGGGCTCTGGTCTTTACCCAGTAAAGGTCCTTGCTCCCCTGAATCCACAAGTGCTAGCTCTCCTCTTGGCCTTGGAACTGTGACCAAGTCCCTAACTTTCCTGTAGTAGCAAGCACTACTTCTCCTTTCTGTCCTGGAACTGAAACCCTGCTCCTATGTGAGTGACCACAAGCACTCTTCTTCAGCCTGGAACCAGCACCTCTTCTCTGCAGCCTCAAGTGCTATTATTCTTCTTGGCCTGGGAACCGTGACCTGGAATTACTATAGGCAATGGAGCAGGGTCCTGCACCCAATGCTAACAAAGGGTTGTAATGGTAATTTAAGTTTGAAGATCTTTCCCACTCATTAATAGGCCCATGTAACCTGCTTATGTCACAGGAAGCCTAAGTCACATGTGGTGGGAGGCGCTTGCTGAATGAGAGGAACAGGAAAGGGTGGAGCAGGAAATGCTCAGAGCAATTAGAGCTGAGGGAGAGAGTAGATGCAGGTGAGCTATCTGTGCTGTGAGTCTGTTTGTGGGAAGGCTCCAGCAGTGATGGCAGAGGGCTAATGGTATGGGATCCATGCTGTGATATTGGTTTAAGTTCCCTGATGTTATGATAAAGTAGGCTTACTGGTTTGGGGAGTTGGCTGCTGCTTGGATGGATTGGACTTGTAGGTTATGGGATCTGGTCCTCTAGTGTTTGAATAAATGTTTTACTTCTTCTACCTTCTATATGAAGAGTCTCTCATATTTTGCAATACAGAGCAACATAAGCATATTCACAATTATCGTTGATGTCGTGTTTATTGCTTTGCTAATACAAGTGCCCCTATGATCTTTTGCTGACCACTTGTCCATCCCCCTTACTGTCTCTGGGTTGAAAGCTCCTGAAACTGCCGCTGCTGCTGCTGCTGCTATTGTAGCCCCCTCCAAGGCCTGCTGCTGGTGTTAGCTCAGTGTGTGCTGCAACTGACCTTCTAATTTGTCTTAGGCTGAAAAAATGTCTCACCCTAACCTTTTGTTGACTCTACTACTCCAGAATTTGACTTGAAGCATTATTTTAAAGTCGTTTGGAAGGGAATGTTGAGAAAGTTCAGCTGAGTTGTTGCTTGTATTCCACCATGTTGGCTCCCAAGTATTTATTAAGCACCTACTATGCTTTAGGCACTGTACTGGGGATACAAATAGAGGCAAAAAAAAAAACCCCAAACAGTCCCTGATCTCAAGGAACTCTCGGTCTAATAGGAGGGACAATATGCAAAAAAAAAGCCCCATGTACAAACAAGATATATGCAGAATAAATTGGAGGTAATGTCAGGGAAAAGGCACTAAGATTAAGGATATCTAGGAAAGGCTTCTTACAGATGGTGAGATTTGAGATGAGACTTGAAGGAAACCCAGGAAGCCAGAAGGAGGAAGTTAGGAAGGAGAGCCTTCTAGACATAGGTAACAGCCAGTAAAAATGTTAAGTGTCTTGTGAAAGGAATAGCAAGGAGGCTTGCATTACTTAGTGGGTCAAATGATATGTTTATAAGGTTCTTAGCACAGTTCCTGGCACATAGTAGGTGTTTAATAAATGTTTGCTCCCTTCTCTTCCTCTTTTGATTCTTGGAAGCTCAGATGACTGGAAGAGCTGGAAAACAGCCCAAATTCTTTATTCAAAGTCCAGATTCCTTTCTCTTCTGCTCCCAATTCCATTTTTGAAAAGCATATTGTGCCTTTCTCAGGCAGAAATCAAGTACCAACCTAAAAAACCAGCCACTTGTTTTTCTGAGGCTGTTATTTATCTGTCTCACCACATTTCTAGGCCAGGAAGGTAATTGAGTTTTTTTTTTTAATTAAAAATGCAAACTTAGTTCAAATAGATATTTGAAAAGTGCTTAGCACAGTGCCTGGCACATAATAGGTACTTGATAAATGCTTACTAAAAAGAGGAAGAAAGATGTAGGTTAGAGTCATGACTGGAGAGCTGGCTTTGTAGTCAGAAAGACCTGGGCTAAGGACCCACCTCTGACACTGGTTTCAGGGCTCTGGGCAAGTCATAAGGCAATCTTCAGTATGGGGGCGGGGCAGAGTCAGGCTCCAAAGTGACAGTGAAATTGTGCTCAGGCCTACAGAAACACTTTGTTTGAGAGTAATGAAGAAGAGCTTAGGACCTAGTTGGCAAGTGTCTTGGCTAGCCCAGAGGGTAGCAGTTGACCCTGGTATAGAAGGCAGCACACCAAGACGTAAGGCCCAGCAGCAGTAGTCTGGAGCGACAAGCATAGATGCAGGCCTGCTATAGGTGTGGGGATGAGAAGGAGGCCCAAACAAGGGCTCCAATGGCACAGACAGCAGTTGCCAGAGACATAGGCCCTAGTAGCCACAAACAGTGGCAATGGCAGCCCAGTGTCAAAAGAGTCAAGTGGCATATTTGGTGGCAAAGGCACCCCTATGCCTACCCCCATAGCTCATTGCTCACTATAATGTAAAACTGATGGGACTTTCTGCATTTCTGCCAATACAACACCCAGTGATCATTGTACAGCTCCTCCAGAGGGAGGGCTTTGAGGACCAATGGGTGGCATTTTGGGGAGGAGGCTTGCTTTAAAATGGTAACAAGGAAAGGGTGAAAATGTCTTACCAGCCTCCATAGAAAAAGAGGATGAGTCCTTCAGCGGCCTCTCATAAGGCAAAGATTCTGTGTTCAACCCTTGGCCATATGTCACGGGGCTCTGTTTCAACAATCTGCTAGCAGCTACTGTGACTGTGTAAAACCAACAACAACCAGCACACAGAATGCTGCGAGCCCAGGTTCTTTTGATCTGCTTTACTAAGGAAAACAACGTTAAGGGGTTAACAACCTTACTTTAATCCAGCATATAAATATCATTCACTTAGTTCAGGGGAAAAAGCCAGCACCCTGAACTTCAGAGCAAATACAAACAAATTACAAACATCAACAGACAGACCTTGTCTGATTCAAATCTCAATACACAGTTACCAGAGTTTAACCAAGTCCGAACATCCAGGTTTACAAGCTGGAGGGCCCTTAACTACAAATTCCCCAGAGTCTCCACATCAGCACACTGCCAAGAGTGAGAGCCCTAAGCAAAAAGCTCTGTCTTCTCTTTTTATGTACTCTTTAGCCATCATCAAATGTCATCTGAGTGACCAGAATTTAAGTTCTTACTATTGGCTCTGGTCTTAGCAACAACCCTTAGGACCCTGGGGGCTTCATGCCCACAAAAGCTTAGCACCTAGTAGGTAGGGGTTTTGGGCCTACTTGGGAGCGAAGATATAATCAGACCTCCCTTCACTGGCCCCACCTTAGTTACCAATGCAGGCTCCCAGGGAGGGGGAGATCCTGGCTGGTGGGCCAGAAAACACTAAATGGATGAGGTCAATTCTCCCTAACTTGTGATGAGGATCCATATCTATGCAAGAAGTGTTATCTTCCTTGCTTTTGCCTGATGTTCCTGGTGCTGGTCCTGCTTTTGGCTACCTTTTTACATGGAAGGACTGTTGCAACAATTCGGCTAGTAGCTGCTGTAGGGGTGAAAGATCAACACAAGCCCAACAACAAGACCGCTGCCAGCACAGGTTCTTTTGATCTGCTTTACTAAGGAAAGCAACATCAAGGGGTTAACAATCTTATTCCAATCTAACATACAAACAACATTCACTTAGTTCAGGGGGAAAAGCCAGCACCCTGAACTTCAGAGCAAATACAAATTATAAACATACATTATAAAGAGACCAAATACAATTCATAGTTACCAAGAAACCATCAACATCTGGACTGATGAGCCAGGAAGCTCTTAGAGTGGCTGCTCAGAGCCCCACACCAATACTCCTCCAGGAGTGAGTGCCTCAAGCAAATAGCTCTGTTCTCTCTTTTTATACAGTCTTTGGATGTCATCGGATGTCATCTGAGTGACCAGAACTCAGGCACATACTATTGGCTCTGGTCTTAGCAACTTCCCTTAGGGCCCTCAGGGCTTCATGCCCACATCAGCTTAGCACCTAGTAATTAGGGGGTTAGCACTTAGTTAGACTCAATCAAAGAGACTTAATTTATCATTTTAAAAGAGTAAAAAAGTCCCAACTTAATTGATATTACAAGGACCCACTGAACTGTAAAGATTTGGTATCATTTACCACATGACCATGTAGACCCAGGACTGATTCTTCCTGAGATTCTCCCAGATTCAGTTACTCCTTCAGGGAACTGTTATGTTACTTGTTTTATATTGCTTTTGTTCTGTTTCTGTCTTTTTCATTCAGTGCTGCCTGTATCAGACTTCTTGAATTATGGAGCTTTGGGTTAACCAGTAACAGCCCTAAAGTTATCTGAATGGTGGAAGATTATCTGGAAGACCTTAATAAGGACCTTACCACCAGGGAGTGGAATGTGGTAGAAGCAATATAGGCATACCTTGGAGATATTGTTGGTTCAGTTCCAGACCACTGCAATAAAGTGAATATCACAATAAAGTGAGTCACATGAATTTTTTTATTTCCTGGTGAATATAAAGGTTATGTTTATACTACACTGTAGTCTATTAAGCATGAAATAGTATTATGTCTAAAAAAAATGTACATACCTTAATAAATAAAATAAAATACTTTATTTATTTAAATAAAATACTTTATTGCTAAAAAATGCTAACCATCATCTGAGCCTTTCAGAGAGTCATAATCTTTTTGCTGGTGGAGGGTCTTGCCTTAATGTTGATGGCTACTGGCTGAGCAAAGTGGTGGTTGCTGAAGGTTGGGGTAACTGTGGAAATTTCTTAAAATTAGACGACAATGAAGTTTGCCTGATCAATTGACTCGTCCTTTCACCTGAACACTTAAAGGTCATTGTAGGGTTATTAATTGGCCTAATTTGAATATTGTTGTGTCTCAAGGCATGGAAAGACCCAAGGAAGGGAGAGAGATGGCCTGTTGGTGGAGCCATCAGAATACATACACTTATTAAGTTTGCTGTCTCATATGGGCATGGTTTGTGGCAACCCAAAACAATTACAGTAGTGTTGTACCGAGAGCTAGTGAGACACGTCACAGAGTATAAGTTTTAAATGGAGAATTTATTAGCCGGCGACCGTTCAGGGTTCAACCCAAATCAGAACGGCCAAGAGTTGGGGTGGAGTCATTTTTATACAGAAAAATCAAGGTGCAGTGGTTAATTATCTCTTGAAATTTACGTGTTATTTTAGCAGACTCGGCAAGCCTGTGTTATTTCACTTTTTATGACCATGATACAAGAAGAGGAACTTCCTGAATAGATTGTAAATACAACATATCAGATAGCTGACAAGGCGTCAACTGAAATTACAACCCAGGACCTCTATGTCCAATTTGCCATTAACATCCCACAACATATGTTCATAAAATATCAAGATAAGGTAAAGTCATATAATTCAAGATAATGTCTGGGGTTGAGACTTTCATCCTTAATGGCCATAGATAGACCAAGGGATGCTCCAGCTGGGTTTGCTGACACAAGATAGAAACATCTCTGAGCCCACTCAGGAAACAAAGAGACTGTTAGCATCAGGCTTTTCCTCTGGTTAATTAGTCTACATTCCTTAGAACAGTCGCGGGGCCCAGAGACATTTGCTGAACACCAAATGGCAGGAACTAAGTCCATTTTTCTTATGCAAACTGGAGTTTTTAGTTAGGGGCTGGGGGCAGGGGTCTCCTTAGCAATAACTGATTTCTCCAGCACCACAGCACCACATCAAAGATCACTAATCCCAGATCACCATGACAGCTATGATAATATTGAGGAAGTCTGAAATATTGTGAGAATTACTAAAATGGGACACAGAGATATGAAGTGAGCACATGCTATTGGCAAAAGGCACCCATAGACATCTTTGATGCAGTTGCCACAAACCTTCAATTTGTAAAAATGCGATATCTGTGAAGCGCAAAAAAGTGAGGCCTGTCTGTATCCTAACCTCTCCCCTCATGCAAGTTAGGCTAGTTTTTCCTGAAAAGGTGTTGAGATATTTTTGACACTTGATTGGTTCACAGGACTAAAGGCTCAGGCTTTTGATGTCACTTCTTCATTACCTGAGCTACAAAGAAAAGCCACAAGAGGCACTCTGATGCTGGGGCTTACACTTCCCTCTACCCTCTTATAATATAAGTTAGGCCCACATGTTCCCTCTTCCCTGACAGCATGGATTAATTTTCATAAAGCTGCACTAGCAACATTTAATAAATGCTTATTGACTGATTAATCATAGAAATATGCAAGCGATTAGCTCTGAGAAAAGACTTAGGAAGTCCTTTCAAGTCAAAGTATGAGAGACCACTTGTCAGGTATGTTGTAGAAAAGAAGAAATTCTTGATCAGATATGGATTTGGACTACCTGGCCACTGGAGGGTCCCATCTTTTAACCTGCCTCATAATTACCTCATCCTCATTTGACTAGCTTCAGCGGGAGGGAAATCCACTACCCTCAAGGCAACATACTCCTCTTTTGTACACCTCTAATCATTAGGAACCTGCTCCTTTTACAGAGACAAAATCTGCTGTTCTGGAGCTTCCGCTGAGTCCTAACCTAAGTGACCATCTCCTATTAGATGTTCACAGGGCTGCGATGGGAAAGATGGTTCATACTTATTCTGCTGGGCTTCAAACAGTAGAGCTTAGATTAGGGGGTGTGGACAAAGGAACATAGATCATATTTTAAGAGAAGAAAGAACTTCCCAACAATGAGAAATTCTTAACAGGAAAAAAAGTCCCATATGTTCAAAAATGTTTATAATAACATTATTTGAGATAATGCACTACCGCCATGTGCACAGCGCCCAGCAGGTAAGCAGGTGCTTAATAAATGTTTATTGACTAAAAAGTTAGAAACAAAGTATGTGGTTGATATCATCATCACCAATAGGCATTGATTAAGCACCTACTATGTACTAGGCATCATACTAAGTGTTGAGGATACAAAGAAAGGCAAAAATAGAGAATTAAAGAAGCAAATTGTACCAAATTAAAGGTAGGGAGATTGAGGGTTTTCCACTAGCACAGAGTCTATCGGGCCTTGTTTCTTTTTTACTGTTATCATAATAAAAACAGGGATTTTGCGTGAGTGGGGGAAGAACAGTGAGCTTGCCTGTCTAGTTTACCTCTTCTCCAGCCTCAGATTTATTAGCAGCTAAACCAAAGGGAAACTTAAGAGTAGCTGAGAGTATTTAGCCCTTGATGAGATAATTATCTGTAATGGAATGCTTTGATCTCCATGGAGACACAGGGATAAAAAAGGAAAGAATTTATTTTAGGTTGGGTGCACTCTGCCTGGTTTTTGTTAGCTGGCAGAGGTCACAGTCACAGTCAACAAGCATTTATTAAGCACCTACTCTTTGGCACTGTGCTAGGTGCTGGGGAAACAAAGAGGGAAACTGGCGGTGGGGGTGGGGAATGGGAAGGAAACGCTACGCAAACAATGTATATACAGGATAAATTGGTGATAATAGCTAGCATTTACATAGCACTTTAAGATGTATGGGGCAGCTAGATGGTCAGTGGATAGCGATGATGTACCAGGCCTGGAGTCAGAAGGATCTGAGTTCAAAGTCAGTCTCAGACACTTACCAACTTTGTGACCCTGGGCAAGTCACTCAACCATGTTTGCCTCAGTTTCCTCATCTTTAAAATGAGCTGGAGAAGGAGATGACAAACCGCTCCTTTATCTTTGCCAAGAAAACTCCAAATGGTGTCATGAAGTCTGACAGGACTGAAATGACTGAATAACAACAACTGAGATTTACAAAGTGCTTTACAATGTGGTCTCCACTTATAGTCACACCAACCCTGAGAGGTAGGTGCTATTGCTATCCCCATTACACAGTAGAAGAAACTGAGTGAGAAAGAGGTTAAGTGCCTTGTCCAAGGTCACATGGCTTAATCTGTCTGAGGGCATATTTGAACTATGTCTTTTTGCATCCCAAATTCCAGGGCCCAGGGCTCTATCCTATGAGCCGCAGAGCTATACATTGCTTCAGAAAGTATTTTTACAGGCAAATGTATGCCAGGATCTATTGAAAGAACAGTTATGTTTAGCTTTAAGACTTTTAAATCTTATTTAAAATTATTTAAAACCTTAGTTTAGTCTCACACACTGGGAGGGAAGTACTATTGTTATCATCCCCATTTTATGCATAAGGAAAATGGGGCAGACAGAGGTTAAGTGATTTGCTCAGGGTCACACAGTCGTCTCCTAAGCCAACAATCTCAGAGAGAAGGCACTAAGGTTAAGGAGGAACAGGAAAGGCTTCTTAAAGAAGATAGAATGTAGTCCCTGTCTCCTAGGACTGTTTTTGGTTACACAATACAGGTATGCTTAATATGCACTCAGTTCTGGAACACTCCAGAAAGCTTGCTGATGTTGCATATTTATAATGCCACCTTTTGTACCCTAAGTAGGCCTCCTTGGTTAATTTTTTAAAACTCTATATTTTGCTGCTTTGTTTAAAAAACTTACATAAACCCAGGCCCCCAGAGGGGCTCTGGACCTTCCACTGGAGGGTACATCCTGCTACTCATCCTGGCCACCAATAAGCATGTGGCCCTTGGTGAGATGGTGGGGGCAAGGGAGATGGAAAGGAGTTCTATCCTTGACTAAAGTGTTTAGTGGCAAATATCAATAAACTGTTGTGACCCATCCCAGTGATTCTGAGTGCCATTCATTAGAACTAAACCCTGGAACCAGGGAGAGGTGAGGATATGACTAAAAAGCTATAAACCTGTTCTTATCTGAGAAAGGTTCTAGCCACTAGGCGACTGAAGCTGAGATATAGTGGCCCTGTAGAAATGAGCCTAGAATAGCAGTTCTCAAATTTCTTGATCTCAAGAGTCCTTTCTACCCTTAAAAATTATTGAGGACCCCAAAGTGCTTTTGTCTATATGAATCATATCTATCAATATTTATTATTAGAAATTAAAAGGGGGTAAAAATAGACTGCATTATCAGGGACACAGGAAAATTTCTACCATGGGGCAATATTTCTACCCTCTTTCTCTCCTGTAGGGATTGAGACTTCTAAAAGTGAGGTATAACAGAAAAAGTAGGGTATTGACATGGAAATTGTTTGGGAAAGGGAACTCAGAATAGTATTTTACAAACTTTAATTCCAAGAGGAACACAGACACTAGTGGAGGAATAAGTAAGTACAGGGCTCATGAATCAAAGAATAAAAGTTTACAATAGAAAGGGAAGAGAATTACTGAAGAGAAGGTAAAGAAATCCTTTTTAGAAAAAGTTGAAGAAAACAAAATAGCAACAAACTAACTAACAAACAAAATAAGTTGAAGAGGAGGATAAGAAAGGAGATTTTAATTAACTGCTTAACTGAAAAGAAAAATGAAGGAAACAATTAGATAATTAAATGGAAAAAAGACAGGGGAATTAAGAAGTTAAATAAAACCCAAAAAACTAGGAAAAGAGGTGAAAAGGAGAGGAGGATGAAAGCGAAAAGAGCCTGTAGAAACGGTGTTGGATTTAAGTAGATTGAGCAAAAATAATTGGAGATAAAGTATTATCTGTAAAGATAAAAAGAAAAAATCTTAACTCATATATTGCAAAATTAAAAACAAATATTTAAAAATAGGCCTAACTCTTGTAACTTTAAATATGATTGGATTAAACAATCCGATAAAGCAAGAGAGTGACAGATAAGAATATAAAACCCCATTATGTTTTACTATACAATAAAAAATGAGGGGCTAAAATAAAATTTACTATGCAACAGATTAAAAAAAAAGCAAGAATTACAATCATGCTATCTGACAAAACAAAACAAAAAACAACCTCACAATATAAACAAAGAAACTACATTATACTTAAATGGAGTATAACCAACAAATCAATATCAATATTAAACTTACACTCTGAATGCCTTGGCATCTAAATTAATAAAGGAAAAGCTACCTGAATTACAAGAAGACACAGATGTTAAAATAATAATAGTAGGAGACTTTAATATCCCTCTCTCAATTTTGAACAAACCTAAAAGAAATATAAACAAAAGGGAAAGTACAGAATTGAACAAATTGTTGAAAAACTGGAGCTAAAGGCCTTATGGAATCTTTCAAATGTGACTGCAAAAGAATATACATACACATATGTAGGCACATATATATGAATTTTATGCATATATGTATGTATGTCTCAGCACCACACAGAACTTTTACTAAAATTGATTACATATTAGTGTACAGAGACATTACAAATGAGCTTTTAAAGAAATTTTTATTTTTTTCACCAGGTATTATTATTTTTATTTACTATTCATTATTATTCTTTTTCCTTCTATTTCTATATCGGTGTATGTAAGAAAAACAATGGGGAAATACTTTTCAAAACTGCTTTTAGTCTCTACTTATATTTTGTTATTACAAAATAATCTTAATTCAACAAAAAATGTTCCTTTAGAAAATTACTACTCTTGGTATGTTTAATATTTAGAAATTGTGTGCATAAATTTCTGTAGAATGCATAATTCAAAAGATTATTACTTTCTTAAAAATCCCACTCTGGCCACCACAAGTCAATGAACCATTCAACTATAGTTTAATAATTCCACACATCGAGCAACTTATTCACTTGTAACTTTATAAGAGTATGCTCATTTAAGAAAGACAGTAATTACTGCTGTAATACCTTCCTTTCTATTGTGATGTTTATTAGGTTATCCATGATTATGGATACTTTAAGCTAGATTTAATGCATAAATGCCAAATAAAAACTATTCTCTTCTTCTTAAAAGTCCACAAATTGGACCTCATTTCCTATTGCTCTATAAGTACCTAGATATATCAACTTTCTTTTTTTTTCTTTTTTTAAATCATTATTTATTTATTTAATATTTTTAGTTTTCAGCATTAATTTTCATAAGAGTTTGAATTACAAATTTTCTCCCCATTTCTATCCTCTCCCCACTCCAAGATGGCATATATTCTGATTGCCCTATTCCCCAGTCAACCCTCTCTTCTCTCACCCCACTCCCCCCATCCCCTTTTCCCTTAATTTCTTGTAGGGCAAGATAGATTTCTATGCCCTATTGCCTGTATATCTTACTTCCTAGTTGCATGCAAAAACTTTTTTTTGAACATCTGCTTTTAAAACTTTGAGTTCCAAATTCTCTCCCCTCTTCTCTCCTCACCCACCCTCCCTAAGAAGGCAAGCAATTCAACATAGGCCATAAGTGTATCATTATGCAAAACCCTTCCACAATACTCATGTTGTGAAAGACTAACTGTATTTTTCTCCTTCTTATCCTATCCCACTTTATTCAATTTTCTCCCTTGACCCTGTCCCTTTTGAAAAGTGTTTGCTTTTGATTATCTCCTCCCCCATCTGTCCTCCCTTCTATCATCCCCCCTTTTTTATCTCCTTCCTCCTTCTTTCCTGTGAGGTAAGATACCCAATTGAATGTGTATGTTATTCCCTCCTCAGGTCAAATCCGATGAGAGCAAGATTCACTCATTCCCCCTCACCTACCCCCTCTTCCCTCCCAACATAACTGCTTTTTCTTGCTACTTTTATGTGAGATAATTTACCCCATTCTATCTCTTCCTTTCTCCCTCTTTCAATATATTCCTCTCTCATCCCTTAATTTGATTTTTTTTAGATATCATCCCTTCATATTCAACTCACCCTGTGCGCTCTCTCTCTCTCTCTCTCTCTCTCTCTCTCTCTCTCTCTCTCTCACCCCCCCCTCCATACATATACATATATACACACACACACACACACACACACACATATATATATATATGTGTGTGTGTGTGTGTGTG
>JAQQSZ010006441.1:0-13591 GCA_028646595.1 Phalanger gymnotis
GGGGAGAAAATCTGTAATTCAAACGCATGTGAAAATCAATGCTGAAAACTAAACATATTAAAAATAAATTTAAAAAAAAAAAGAATTCTTTACTTTCCAAAGCAATTCCCTTTGAGATTTTGATTACTCAGTGTTCATTTAGTTTATACATGTATTGTGTAAAACACTATATTTTCCTAGAAATTTGCCTGGAGCATTAATATTAATAAATACTAATAAAGCTGTGTTATTTGACTTCAAAGCAAAATCATCCCCGTAATCATTTTTGGCTTTTCTCAACTTTTGTTTTCTTCTCTTCTTCCCTTTCTCCCATGCCTCCTTCACTCATTATTTTTCCCATTTTCCTAGTGACTTTTGCTCTGCTTTGAATTTAATTTTCCTCTTTTATATACCCTTAATGTTCAGTCTTAATAGTATAAAATTCATATGCATTTGGTACCTAATATATATTTGATACCTAATGAATCTTTCTGACCTTAATTCACTACCTACTCACCATGATCTTTCAAAAAAAAAAGCTAAAAAATCTCTTAGAAGCAATGATGGCTATGCTTAGTGCAAAATAAAAAAACAAACCTTCCATTGAACTCAAGGACATTATTGAAAAACGAAATAGTAGAACGTCATACTGTATGAGTTTCAGGATTGATATTTTATAGCAAAAAAAGCTTAAAAAATATTCATTGAGGGGCAGCTAGGTGGCTCAGTGAGTAGAGCACTGGCCCTGGAATCAAGAGGACTGAATTCAAATCTGACCTCTGATGTCTGACACACTTACTAGCTGTGTGACCTTGGGCAAATCACTTAACCCCAATTGCCCTGCTTTGCCCGCTCCAAAAATATTAAAAATTAAATGAAAATGGTGTTTGTTTACACAGAAATAGCAAGAAAATGTGAGATATAAGGTTAATAAAGAATAAGGTTTGTTATCTCATACCTTTCAGATAATACAATAGGGAACATGCCCTGTTTAATTAGCACTGAACTTTCAAGAACAGTGAATTTTCCAGTATAACTGAAAAATTAATATGTAGATGTGAGAGACTGAAGTGTTTGCACTGAAACCAGGTTTTAAGTCCAAATTAAACACGGATAAATTGTAATAGAGCTATAACTTAAAAAAAAAACTTTGACATTTTGAAACAAATACAGTTTGCTATTAAAGCACTGCTTGTACCCTAATGGCCCCATCCAAGTTTGATACTCAGAGAAAGATAAGCTTGGTGGGACTTATTTGGACAAAATAATAACAATGCTGAAGATGTCAGGAAATATGGTCTAAATGATGATAAGATGAAAGCTAAACAAGAATTTAGGATGTTGAGATCATTGGGCTCAGGGAATTTAGAGCTGGAAGAGACTTCCAAAATCATCTAATGAAGTTCAACCCTGTCATGTAACAGATGAGAAAAATTTGGGCCAGGAAAAAGGAAATGACTCTTCCATGATCACTGAAATAATAAGTAGCAGAGAATATATTATTTACTTATTGAGGAATGATCTTCTGGATTATGAGATAGCTGTTCCATTGTACTTTGGAACTGAGCTACAAGCTCTCGGCAGAATTCCAATAAGAGATCTCTCTATGTGCCTTAGTGAGCTCTTATTATTATTATACTGTGCTTTATTTAAAGAAATCCTCAAATTATTCATTTGTATAGGCATTAACCAACTAGCCTCTTGGAGGCAAACAAATTCAAGTCTTTCATCTAGAAGCCTTAGAAAGATTTCACAAGGCAAGATTCTTAAAACATTAATATACTGATTCAAACATATTAAATTTAAAAATCCTTCAGGCCAAGATACTTTTTGGCCACCCAGAATGCTAATTTTCCTAAGTGAAAGCTGTAGGCTTGAGGGTCTTTGTAGCTTATTCAGGCCCAAAATTTAATAGATGACTAGGTTTAGAAAACTCTCCACATGTTATGTCATGTTTCCAATTTGTGATCCAACTTACCAACTCATTAACTTCATATTATTAGAAAAATGAATATTCAAAGCACTAAAAATAATCACCACAGTAGAATAACACAGGATGTTCCCAAGCCTGAATATGTATTTTTTTTAAGTTTTAAAAGCATTTACGTCCTTTCTTATGTTTAAATCCTTTGCGCTTATTTGACAATCTGCTCATACCACCAATAAAATACTTGAGTCATTTTTAAAACATGAATAATTGTTACTCTGCTATTTCATACTCTAAATAGTCCAGAATCACACTTTCCAAAGGGGGCACTTAGCAGGCAGCAATATATACTGGATTGCTCAGCATTAGACAAAATCCATAAAAGTATGAAGTATCAGTATAACCAAAATGATTCAAATATCAAGTAGTACTTTAAGCATATATCCATCTGAAAAAAGGAGCTAGTTGGTGGGTGGCCAGAAAGAAAAACATCATATCCCACCTAGCTGCTCTCCTGGACTTCATCACTGTCTCCAGAAACTCATCTTCCTACAAGATCACATAAAATTTGAAACTCACACCTCCTCAGCATGCCTTCCCATGGCACCCTTCCTCCTTAGGATTGGAGAGGGAGGAGGGTATGCAGAGAGCTCCTCACAGGTCCTTCATTTAAGGAAGGCATCCAGGGTAGCCATCTCATCATTTCTCAACTAGCTGCAGCTCTTCATAATGGCCTTCCCATCCCCCTTTTTTACTTCTTTTTTATATATATTTTTCTCCCCCTTCAACAGACTGTTAGCTACTTGAGGGCAGGAATTATCTTTTGCCTTTATAACCCCAACACTTATCACAGTGACTGGCACTTACTAGGCACTTAATACATGATGACTGACAGAACATATGAACAGGAAGTCAAACTTTTTTAAAGATGATAAGAATATATGGTTACATAGGTAACAAATAGAAGAGGCAAGATTTGAGCCTAGACCTGTTGACTCCAAGTACAATATTCTTGGAGGGAGTGAGGATCTCATTAAAATTAACAAATAAAACATATTATTAAATTTGAGATAGTTATATTTTTAAAAGCTATTCATTTTCCTTATTCAATTTCCTCATTTGCAAAATGAAGAGTTTAAACTAGATTATGTCTAAAATAACTCTCCTCTCTAAAACACTCTTATTCTCTAATTTACCTGTGCAATGGTTCTGTCAGGACACCAGGACCTAATAAGCAAAAGACGTCGAAAGCAGTCAAGAGATTGATCATAGGCATTTGGAGCAGGTTCCTCTTCGGGATTTTCCTTATCAAACCAATTTTTCCACATTTTCTCATTTCTTGAAATCTTAAAATACCAAGAGATTAAAAAAAAACACTATGTCACACCACATGAAAATCAGGCTATAGTACATTGCAATTTTTTTCAGCAGAAATTCTGGACCACCTAAAAATTTTTGGACTTGACCTCTTTTTTTCCTTTATTATTAAACTTTATATTTGAGTGCTAAAGAGTGAGAGCAAAGTTAAAAATCAAATAAGATTAACACTGTATTCAAGCTGTGTTAACACATGACAAGGCAAATTCTATGTATTCATCCTCACATTTCTCGTGCTTTTTTTAAAGTATGCACTTCATAGAGAATAAAATTAACTGATAAATAATTTTTATAATTCAATCTTAAGAATTCTCATTTGCACAACACAAATAAAAGAAAGTTAGAAATGCATTATTCTGTAAAATAGTTCAGAAAGTTGTCTACAATTGCTGGCTCTACTTTTCTTTCCTTTTGCCCTTATCTTAATAATCTAAAGTCTGTCATCTGACTTCATCATTCAGTTCTCCTTATCATGATCTTATAATCGCCAAACCCAATCACCTTTTCTCAATCCCCATTCTTCTTGACCACCTTTGCAGCTTCTGACACTATCAATCATCCTCTTCTCCTTAATACTCTCTTTAGGTTTTCTTAACACTATTCAATCTTGGTTCTCCTCTATCTGTCTGCTCCTCAGTTTCCTTTGTTTTATCTTCATCCAGGTCATGTTTATTAATTATGGTATTCCCTTCCCCACCAAGCTATGTGCCAAGTCTTCTTTGCTTCTCCCTCTATTGCTATTTTGTTTGGAGATCTCATTAGTTTCCATGGAATCAATTATCATCTCTATGCTGATGATTCTTAGATCTCCTTTTCCAACCGTAACCTCTCTTCCACCCTGCATTCTCAGATGTCTAACTGCCTACTAGATATCTCAAATTGGTTTTCCAATATATCTCAAATTGGTTTTCATATATATATATGCATATATATATATATATACACATATATTTATCTTAAATTGAATGCCAAAAACTGAGCTCATTACATTTCCCTGATACTATTTCCTCTTCCTAACTTCTCTAATACTGCGAAAATTATCAACATCCTCCCAGTCACCCAGGCTTGCAACCTGTCATCCATAATTCTTCATTCTCTCTTACTCCCTATATCAAATCTATTTTGAAGACCTAAAGATTTTACCTTCATGACATCTTTTGTATATGTTCCCTTCTCTCCCCTTGACATTGTCACTACCTTTGTCATAGAGGCCTTCATTACTACATGTGTGAATATTATTGTATCCTATTGGTTGATCTCCCTCCCTTAAATCTTTCCCCACTTGTCCATCCTCCACTCAGCTGTCAAATTGATTTTCCTGAAGTACAAGTATGACTATGTCACATCCTTCCTTATTTAACAAACTCCAGTGGCTCCCCATCATCACCAAGATCAAATATAAAATCCTCCAATGTGCTTTCAAAGTCATTTATAGCCTGGCTGCATTCTACCTTTCCAGTATTTTTATATTTTACACCCACATATAATGTGATCCAAGGACACTGACCTACATGCTGTTCCTTGCACAAGACATTCTGTCTCCAAAATCCAGTCATTTTCAAGTGGTCTATGTCTGCAATGCTTTCCCTCCTCATTTTAAGCTCCTGGATTCCCTGTTTTCCTTCAAGTCCCAGCTACAGTCCCATCTTATTACAAGAAGCTTTTTCCTACACATCCTTAATCCTAGTGCCTTCCCTCTGTTGATTATTTCCAATTGATCCTGTATATATCTTGTTTATACATAGTTGTTTGCCTGTTGTCTCTCCCTTTAGATTGTGAGTTCATTGAGAGTGGGGTCTGTCTTTTGTCTTTCTTTGTATTCTCAGCACTCAGGACAGGATCTGGCACATGGTAGGTGATTAATAAATGTTATTGACTGAAACAGGATTGTCAGAAAACTCATATGTTTAAACAGTGTACAAAGAGCCAACAAATACTCTCTGTATCCTTTGGCCCCTAACAGTCCAAGTCAGGAAAATCCACATGGCAGACAACTGAAGATGGAGTGAATAAATACATAAAGTATACAAAAAGACATAAATTCAAAGGGTAAATGCCTTTGCTGAGTATTGGAGTAAAAGGAAAATCTTAGTACACACATGTTTAGACAAGTTGAGATCAGGAAAAAAAAATGACTCTTTCTCCAAACAGCAAAGACTGAGACAGCATGAAATAGTGGCTAGAACACTGAACTGTAGTTAGCAAGATGTAAATGCAGTTCCTACTTTCAACATTCACTAGCTATGTTGTCTTGGACAAGTTATTTAACCTCTTCAAACCTCAGTTCTCTCATCCATAAAATAAGAGGATTGGGCTTGACCTCAGGTGTCCCTGAGAACGCTAAATAACTGAATTACAGAAATAAGATAAATGAGACAAATGAGGGCGAATTCATTACAAGTAAAGCATGTTTTAGATGCAAAACCAAGATGGCTAATGAATGCAGGGCATTCAGAAATGAATGCCAACAAGGAAAAGAAGGCAGAGACTGTGGGGTGCATAAGGAAAACCACAGTGGTGGCAGTTTGAGGCAAGTTTGACAGAGTTTCGAAGCTCAGTTACTCTCTTTTCATATAAAACCTTCTGATTTTTCTACATTTGTTTCCATTCAATAACATTTATTTAAACTCTTGGAAAAAGTCAGGACCTATTAAATTAATTAAATCTTGTGTTATGTTAGGCGTTGGTAACATAACCAAGGGAACAACAAGGCCTTCAACTAGGCAGTCTCTCATAACTGTGAAATCTGCTTCTGGGAAATGCAGCTTTCAACTTACTTGAAGCAGAAATGATAAGAATTCAAAAGGAAAAACAAAAAGTTACATGGAAGAAAAATATGAATATGGTAGCAAAATGCCCACCATACTCACACATAGTGCCCATCCCCTCTTAGTTAACATGGTCCTATAACCAACAACAGGTCACTAATGTGTGGAATTGACTGTGTGTTGTACTATTGAGTGTTAAAAACAAAAAAAAAGCAGATGATGGCTTTAGCAGCTATGGAAGGCAGGAAAGGATGAACACTTCCCTCTGTATGGGACTGGTGAGTCTTCCGAAGTTAGAGCTAAAAAAATATCGACATTAGCTGGCTCCAGAAGAAATCTTTCTAATGGTTCTGCTTTAACTGATATGTAGAAATTGTGGAGTATGTATGTCCTGTGTATGGCTTACCCTGTTGGTAAACTTCCGATTTATGTTTTATGGATGGTTTCTTTATAAGAAGCTATTCCTTTCTTACTGTGAACTGTAATGATTTGGTCTTTCTGGCTTGTGCCTGGGAAAATTTGGTTCAGGGAGGAAGCATCATTAAGGGGCTTCATCCCAAACTGCATATAAAAGGAGAGCCTGAAATAAGTTGTACATGAAATGCCTTAAATAGCACTTTTGAGAAAGGTCAGTAAGATAAATAGCCATACAATCACCAGGTTGTGGAATCAAATTCTCTAAATGATATTGATAAGAAGTGCAATTTCAATAACTCCATAAATTCATCAAATATTTCAGTTATAGGTGAAGAATATAAAGTTACAAATAATGTGATGTTCTGTATTTGGATGCATTAAGTATATTAGAAGTAAAAGACTTCCTTTGACTCAGCAATACCACAGCTAGGGCTGTATCCTAAAGAAATCATATAAATGGGAATAGGAACTGTATGTACAAAAATATTTATAACAGCTTTTTTTGTGGTGGCAAAGAATTGGAAATCAAGGGGATGCCCGTCCATTGGGGAATGGCTAAACAAGTTGTGGTATATAAATGTAATAGAATATTACTCTGCTATAAGAAATGAGGAGCAGATGGACTTCATAATAACCTGGAAAGAATTATATGATCTGATGATGAGTGAGGACAGCAGAACCAGGAGAACATTATACACGATTACAGACACACAGTATCTGTGATGACTAACTTTGATAGATTTGGCTCTTCTCAGCAATGCAAGGTTCTAAGACAGTTCCAAAAGATTCATGATGGAAAAAGCTATGCACATCCAGAGAAAGAATTATGGATTCTGAATGCAGATTGAAGCAAACTATTTGCTCTCTCTTTTTTGGGAGGGGTGATTTCTTCTTTCTCATGGTACATTACAGTGGTTATAATTCTTCTTTACAACTTGACTATTGCGAAAATAAGTTTAATATGAGGGTGTATGTAGAAGCTATATTGGATTACAAGCCATCTTGGGTGGAGGGATACAGAAGGGGAGGGGGAGAAAATTTGGAACTCAAAAAATTGTGGAACTGAGTGTTGTAAACTAAAACTAAAAACTAAAAAAACGAAGTAAAAGACTTATGTTTGGGGATCCCCTTGCTTTTCGTTTTTATTTTGGCTTTGGTGTTTTTTTAATTTGGATAGAAAAGAGAAATATATTTAGATAAGAATCCTAGGAATCTGGTTGCCTTGCATCTTGGTCTTCATTCTGACTAATTATTTTGAGCATGTTTGTTGATTTTGTTCAAACTCCAGATTGGAAACTAGACTTAATTATTTAACAAAAGTATGTAAAAAGTATGTAAAAATCCACCCATATTTATCTAGCTTTAACAAGAGTTCAACTCTGCCACAAGAAGAGACAAGCAAATCTTAAACAAGATAGTGATTTTTGGTTAATTTTTAAGCCTTTTCGTTGAATCAATGCAGCAAAAAAAAAAAACTGCAGGAATTTAAAGGGAATGAAAATGCTAACATTTTACTACATTGATCCTTAGCATACAGGATATCTTTTTATATCTTCATCTATCAACTTTTCTACTTAGAAACCTCAAATGGCCCAGCTGAATAGTTCCTCACCACGTCAGAGTGGTAAAAATAGAGTGGTTAGTTGACTGAAAGGAAAAGGTTGTATAGGTGTGAAAATAAAAGTGGTGATAGAAAATTTCTCCTTCTCCCTGAACACTGTGGCAATTAATGGATGATCAGTGTACTCTAAATATCAATGCTCAATATCATGTTATTATAAAGTTAATTAAGTATGTTACCTACTTGATCAAGGACATCTGAAAATTGTCTAAGTTTACTAAGTTCCACCAAATTCAACCATGTCATATCCAGGATCCATTTAGATGGTTTAGGAGGACAAGCTTTAAGATCCAATGAAGCACCACCTATAAAATTGAATAAACAAGAGAGTAAAACTTTCTTTTTCTATACTTAAAAAATTCAGAAAATTTTCTACAATCTCCTCCTGTTAATATTTTATAGTTTAGAATTTCATAAATACAAAATTAAATTTACTCTTAACAATAGGGTTTAAAGTAAAATTACAATATTGGAGGGTTTTGATTCAATCCCAAAATGAAGAATTTTCTAGTGTTAACACAAGCAGCAGTTTTAAAGAAAAAACATTTATCAGAGTTGTCAGTGATGCTCTGTGTGGGAAGGGACCCCATATATGAAGATACTGTTCCAAAATTCAGTGAACTATTTTACTTCCCTTCTCTGCATGTTGACTAAGTTTATCACATATGTTCTTTCAGTACAAGTAGATTTTTTTTCAATAAGCATAGACATTGCTCCAAAATTTCTATTCATAGTATAACTGAACTCTTCATATCTCTGAAATAAATTGTCTTTTGTTCATCGTACAAGTTGCAATCCAAGTATGGAAACTGACTTACTAAAGGAAAATATTAGCCTTACCTAAATTCAAAGAAATAGTCATTCAAAAGCATTAGAATTCCCAGACATCCTAATCAAAATGCTTCATTTTTCAGCCTTCCCATGCTTAAACTTTCTGCAAAATGTACACTGTTGATCACCCTCTCTTTTTAGAAATACTTTTCTTTTTCACATTCAGAACCATTGCTCTATCCTAGTCCTCTTCTTACCATTCAAAGCTTTCCTTGTTGGTTCATCTTCCTCCATCCATCTACTAACTTTAAGTCTTCCCTGAAACTCTATCATTGACCCTCTTGTCCTTTCTTTACACTTTCAGAGGCACTATGGAGGAGTGTCAATTTTAGTATATATCAAGTCCTCAGTTCAAATCCTACCTCAAACATTTTCTAGATGTATAACTTTGAACAAGTTATTTAGCTTCTCCCATTTTCTTCATCTATAAAAAGGGTATAATATCCATTGCTACCAAAGAGTATTGAGACATGAATGAAATAGTATAGATGCAAGTTTTAAATTACTATATGGGGTGTCCCTAAAGTCTCAACATATAGGCAAAAATGCATATTCTCAAGAAATGAAATAAATGAAATTTTTGATAACATTTTATTTAATTGGAATATTAACAGACCTTAGCCCCCTTGACTTCTTTCTCTGGGGTATGCTAAAGGAGAAGGTGTACTCAATGGAAATCACGCTTGATTGAAAGCATAAAGAGTGAATGTGCTAAAATTAACAGTAATGTGGAATTATTGCATCGAGTTCACATGAATCTTTCAAAGTGCATCAACCTTTGCATCATAAATGATGGAAATCATATTGAAGATGTTATTTGTTAATATTCCAATTAAATACAGTGTTATTGAAAATTTCATTCATTTCATTTCTTAAAAATATGCAGTATTGCCTATGTGTCCAGACTTTAGGAACAAATGTAGTCAGTAGATTTCTCTCTTTCAACCTTTTCATTCTTCTTATATACAGTTTACTCCCCTCTATGCATTCTGGGACCAAGCTATATTAGCCTACTTTGTTGTTCTTCTCATCTAACACCCCAATCCCAAACTCTGTGCATTTGTACCAGGTGCCCCTCATGCTTGGAATACTCTCCCTCCCAAAGTACTCTTCTTAGCTTGCCTAGCTTTCTCTAAGATTCAGGTTAAATCTCATTTTCTGCAGCAGGCCTCCTCCTTTTCCCTCCAACTTACTCTCAGGTTATCTTCTATTTACTCTATAAATATTTTGTTTATATATAGGCACATAACTATTCCCCTGCTGTCTCCTCCATTAGAATGCAATACCCCTGAAAGTAAATATTTCACCACTCTTTGTATCCTCTGCACTTAGAATAATACTTAAAACATAAGTGCTTAATAAATGCTTGTTGACTGACATTGACAATTTCATCCTTTCCTATGACTTCAATTGCCCCTTCTACGTAGATGAATTGTAAATCTGTATATTCAGCACTGATTTCTCTCCTCAGTTTGAGTCTATTTTCTACTGCTTTGAGTTCTACTCAGATGTCCCACTGGTACCAAAAACTTAATGTGTCCAAAATTAAACTAATTATCTTCTTCCGAAAACCTGTACCTCCTACCAACTTACTTCTTTCCATTGGTGACTGCACCATTTTCCTAGTTATCCAAATTCAAAACTTTGGCATCATCTTTGACCCTTCTCTCTACTTCATTCTCCAATCAGATGCCAATCCTATCATTTCCATCCTGACATTACTATCATCACTCTATTGTTGCTTTTGTTGTTTAGTTGTTTTCAGTCCTGTCTGACTCTTTGCGACCCCATTTGGAGTTTTCTTGGGAAAGATACTGGAATACTTTGACACTTATTTCTCCAGCTTATTTTACAGATGAAGAAACTGAGGCAAACAGAGTTAAATGACTTGCCTAGGGTCACATAGCTAGTGAGTGTCTCAGGCCAGATTTGAACTCAGGAAGATGAGTCTTCTTGACTCTGGACAAGCACTCTATTCACTGTGCCACCTAGCTGGCATAATGTTTGCTTCAGTATTCTCATCTATAAAATGTTCTAGAGAAGGAAATAACAAACAGCTCCAGTATCTCTGCCAAAAAAAATCCAAATGTGGTCACAAAATGTCTGACAAATGAAAGTAACTGAATAACATCATCTACCACACTATCAATATCACCCATCCTTAGTGTCTCTCTCTCTCTCTCTCTTCTCTCTCTCTCTCTCCCTCTCCCTCTCCCTCTCTCTCCTTCTCCCCTTTAAGAGCTTCCAAGATATTTTTCTTCTGCCTGCTATTTCTATCTTCTCCAATTCATCCTTCATACAAATTTGAAATTAAATTTCCTAATGCTCAGGTTTGACCAGGTTTAACCCTTGCTCCCTTTCAATGATTCACTAAAACTTATAGGACAAAAAATAAATTTCTTAGCCTGATATTTAAGGGCATTAGCAATCTGGCTCTTGCCTATCTATCCAGCATTATGTTATGCTTCATTCACTCTTTCTTCCAGCCAAACACTACATTTGTTCTCTTATTTCATACTGTCATTTCTTATTTCTGTGGATTTTTACAGACCATCCTTTATTCCTCAAATATACTTTCTTTACATCTCCATCTATTAAAATCCACCTGTTCTCCTAAGGTGCAAATTCTATAGAATATGTCATCTAAAGAAGAAGTAGCTTCTTGATCTCCAAAAAAGTACTGAACAAAATTCTCAGGCGAATGGTTCTACAGTAATTGTCAGAGTCAAAAGATAGGGGTAGTAGTAATCAGTGACTCCCTGCTCAGTTATTTGTTAGCCTGACATAAACAACACAGAAGCCTGCTCTGTCCCAGGTTATCTCTATGCCATGATAGAAAACCTTACCAGATATGTTAATGATCACTACCCATTTCTGGCAACTCACATGGGCTCATATGATACCTACACCAGAAAGAATCTAGAGAATACTTGTAAGGATTATGAAATTCAGAGCAAAAGAAAGAAAACTGCAGACTTTAGGGATGCAGATGGCATTTTCATCATTATTGGAGATTGTCAGTAAGGATTCAGGAGAAGTCAAGACTGATAGGTAAAAACAGGCTAACAAAATATCTGAGAATGAGATTTGTAATTCTGGATTATATTGCTTAAAACAGAGGAAGAGAATGCTCTCAGTCAGGTATAGAATATAATTAACAAGAGCCAGTAAAAATAAATTTGCTATAGCCTTTGGACCTAATCAAAAAGGCTATTAAAATGAAAGGGAATGAAGGGGGAAACAGCATACAAAAGATGTGAATTGGTCCAGGAATTCTGGGAAAGTAATTTGTCACTATGCCCCCAAAACTACTAAACTCCTTAATATTTGACCAAGAGATGCCAGCTACTAGACCTGTGTCTGAAAGAGATCAAAGAAAGAGGAAAAGTTCCTTTATGGGCAAAAATATTCATAGCAGCTCTTTTATATCTGCCTATTAAGGGATTTCATTTCAAATGGGAAATGGCTAAACAAATTATGACATATAAATGCCATGTAATACTATATTATCTTATAAAAATGATAAAAGAAATGGCTTCGGAAAAGCTTCAGAAGACTTGTTTAAAATGATACAGAGTGAAAAGAGCAGAACTAGAACAATAATCCATACTAGGCTGCTACGCATCTCCTGAAAGAGAAGTGGTGGACTAATGAGATGCATTTTCAGGCATAGCCACTATTGGAACATATATTTCTTGGTTATGTATAGTTTCATAAGGGTTTTCTTTTCCTATTTTTCTGGAAAGGGAAAAGAAAGGAGAAAAACGTTCAATAATTGAAAACATAATTTAATTATAAATAATGAAATCTATACACTAAAACTAAGGTTAACTTCCTTAATTTCCCACAAGATGTATTTCATGATGAAAAACTAAAGACTTTTTATCAAAAAGAAAAAAAAACTGAGGTGGGTATCTCAGAGGTTAGTATATGCAGTGAAGAAAGTAGAATAGCAAAAGAGATGACAATATGCAAGAATATATCCAGAAATAAAATCCATCACATTTATGATGTATACATAGGGAAAAATTATAGGTAACAGGGTTAGCAAACTAGATATCCTAGAGATAAATGTATACCTTGCAAGTATCTCTGACACTTGATGGAATAAGAATTCTGACTAGATTATGAATCTGGAAAGGAATACTTTGAATACATAATAAGGTAGAATGTTGCTATAGATTTATGTATTATGTAGATATGCTCTTGTGAGAAGATATACACTCCAAGGTGAGAAAGAGGAATGGCAGGAATATTTTCATGAAGATCAATGGAAGAAAAAAAGAAGAGATAATATATTACAGGGCATGTTATAGATCACCTAAATAAAAAAAAAAAGAAATGAGACAAGAAGTTTAGAAAATGGCACAATTGGGGGTGGAGCCAAGATGGCGGCTGGGAAGCAGTGACTGGCGTGAGCTCCCCACCAAGTCCCTCCAAAAACCTATAAAACAATGGCTTTGAACCAATTCTAGAGCTGCAGAACCCACAAAGTGGCAGAGGGAAGCAGGGCTCCAGCCCAGGACAGCCTGGATGGTCTCTGGGTAAGGTCTGTCCCGCACGGAGCTCCCAGCTCCCAGCTCCCAGCTGAGGGGAGCAGAGCTGAGCCCAGCAGAGCCCAGCAGCATGGACCGACCAGACCAGCAGCCGAGTGGGAAGTGCCCTACAATC
>JAQQSZ010006442.1:0-13591 GCA_028646595.1 Phalanger gymnotis
CAGCCCAGAATTATGGAAGTATTCAAAAGTGGAATTTGGGGACTGTTGGCCAACAAGTGTAACCTGTCTTTACAAATGACTTCCATTTATAAGAATGGTAGCAGAATATTGGGGGATTGCAGAACAGGGAATATCATTTGTACACTGGGGAAGTTGCTAGAATCTTTCATGAAGCAAAAAATTACTGAGCACTTAAGCTAATAATCTGTGAGTAAAAGGCTGCTATGGCTACTTTAAGGAGAAATTATAAGAGACAAATTATTGAACCTAGTTTACTATTATACTAGACAAATTACTGAATATACTTTATATAGTAGGACTTACATAAAAGGATTTGAGCAGTTGGTGGCACAGTGGATAGTGTTTGGAGTCAGGAAGACCTGAGTACAAATCCTTCACGGTAACATCTACCTCACAGAGTGGTTAGAAAGATCACATCAGAAAATATTTGTAAAAAAAACAACATTTATCATAGTGCCTAGCTTAATCCCTTCCCTTCTCCTCATATGCAACTAAACCAAATATTTATTTTAAAGGGAAATTCGGTTAGGTTGGAGTTTGATAGAATAATTTATTTCACATATGTAACTAATACGTACACATTTAAGAAGGTAGCAATGAATGGTCATCCCTCTTTACAGAAGTATAGAGTGCTGATTTTCCCAAAGAGAGGTAGAGAAATCTATCTATCTATCTAACTAGCTAGCCATTTATCTATCTACACACTTAAATACATACGTATATGTGTGTAAATATGTATATATGTATATATATATATATATGTATGTAAGATAATATGTACTTACATGAATGTATCTGTATTCATATGCAGGGCAGCTAGGTGGCACCATAATGCACAGGGCACCAGCCCTGGAGTCAGGAAGACTCACGTTCCTGAGTTCAAATGTGACTTCAGACACTTACTAGCTGTGTGACCGTGGGCAAATCACTTAACCCTATCAGCTTCAGTTTCCTCATTTGTAAAATGAGGTGGAGAAGGAAATGGCAAACCTCTCAATCATCTTTGTGCAGAAAGTCCCAAATGGAATTACAAAGAGTCAGACACAACTGAAAAACAATTGAATGTTCATATGCATACATGTTCTATTAAAATATATGACCATATATATTGAATGTGTGCATATTATGTTTATATATGCATTAAGAGAAGCATATCTACAATTTAATAACAACCCATAAAGGAAACACATTATAAATGGGGAGTGGGGAGGGGAGATTTACCTGGCTAAGAGGCATATAATGTCATGAAGCTGTGAATGAGGATAAGAAAATAGGTGACCATTGGGCTATAACATATAAGTAATGCATTTGGGAGTGGATGAAGAATAAGAGAGTGAACATAATTGTACTCTTAAGATAATCAGTTGTGACTCATCATTCATGACACAAGAAAGTGATCTAGCATGCATTGTAGATTGTTAAAAAACCTGTACCAATGAATTGCCTTGATGGCAAAGACCAACCAAAATGAAATATAATAATAATGCTAATAGTCAAAATGATTTGCATGTTAACTTATTATTATAACAGCATTCACATATAGCTTTAAAGGCCTAGAGAGCACCATATATGCATTCTTTTGTATGATTCTTTCATTCTTACATCAACCCTATGATATTGGTCTTATTACCATTTTTTCTTTCACGGTCGATAAAACTAGGGTTCAGAGACTTGACAAGGCTGATATGTCTAGTAACTACTGGAAGAATTTTTCACCTCTTTTGTATTTTAACACAAATCTTCTTCATCTCAGCAATGATACTTCTTCCTCCTTACTAGCCAACAGCTTTCTCTCTCCAGTCTTCCACTCTACAAATATATCTGTCAAGATTGATATTAAGACAGAGCACGGGGAGGGGATATACCTTGCAGCTTTTTTATATATAATACTTCCTTAAAAATACGATTCCACAGTATCTCAAGAAAACAATAAAAGCATGAGAGAAATCACACGCGCACAATGTTAATGATGAGGGGGATGGAGTAGCGCCTGTATAAAGACAGGTCGAAGAGATATGCCATCTGCAAGGGGACAAAGAGAGAAGGGATCCGGTATGTTCAATGACTATAGAAAATGAAAATCATACTTCACATGACCTTGGGTTCAATTGAAGTAGCATCCATTGAAACTTGAATATATCAGCCAGAGGATCTGTGACCTTGGGTTTGGGAGATGCCGTTTTTATTTTACAGCATTTGGGCTACACCTTCTTCTCTCCACTTAACAAATCTTCAATACATCTCATCTTAAAAATTGCAATAACCTTGAGGTTGTTTTGCTTGTTTGTTTGACCTTAAGAACAAGCTCAAATCCTGCCTTCTTCAGTAGTCTTATCCGGGTATCTTTTCCTCCCTAGTCCCTTCACACAAATTTTCTTCCATCTACTCTCTCTGTATCTTATATGTACTTACTTATTTTCATGCTGTTTCTCCCATGAGAATGTGAGCTCTTTGTGAATATTGTCCAGGGTGGGGAACCTGTGGCCCTTTGACTGAATCCAAACTTCACAGAGCAAATCCCCTTAATAAAAGGATTTGTTCTGGGAAGTTTGGATTCACTCAAAGGGATGCACTTGAGGGCCTAGAGGGCCACATGCAGCTTCAAGGCTTCAGGCTCCCCACCCCGGCTAGGGGTTTGACCTTTTTTTTTTTTAAATTCCTAGTACTTAGCAGAAAGAATTGTATATGGTGACTTCTTAATAAATAACTGTTGATTGAGTACACTGGTTACAAGAGGAAACCCATTCATGGCTGTTCATTCTATGCAATATTTTTTAATAGTCTCCCAATAATATTCTCTAGGGATCTACCTAAGGAGTAGCAGGTGTTCTTCTAGGTCACTTGCTATTCGATGAGGACCATCTTATCAATCAGACTTTCCAAATTGTATAACCTACTAACTCTATATGACCAACCCAACTCCTTTTCCAACTATGAATTTAATGGGTAGCCTTTTAAAGAAGCACCTTGATAAGGATTGTTCTTTTGTTTTTGTTTTGTTTTTATTTTCTTTCTTTCATTTTCGCATTCCTTTCTGTTTCATCTCTTCCCCTCCTTTTCCTATTACTCTATTATTTCAAAATAGCCTTCTTACCATAAAAAGTCCATATAACACTTTTTACTTATGAAAATAATCATTATACTAGGTCAACATTTAATAAGTCATCTTTTTATTTGTTGTGGAAGTCTTGGGTACTGAAAATGTACGGATATAATTTATTGATGTTAATCTAAGGAAACTAATGGCTTACAATATTTTGACACATCTCGGGAATAAAATTAAGCCTATTTTCATACCAAATAAAGGATACCTATTAAGTCATAGCTATGTAATTTCAAATGTTATATTTCATAAGAATAATATTTCTCACATCAGAATATTCTCACTTAACCTTTGTTCATGTGGCATGCAACACCAGCATTCTCTGGAAAATAGTTTGGGAAATGATGCATAAAGTTGTTTCTCCAAGTCTCTGACAATTCTGATTCAATCCCGAAGACCTATTTTAAAAAATAACTTGATTTTTCTCCTATCCATCATTTCTGTACTAGCTATAAATATCTTTATTCTCAGAGGAGAGTCTGTTCATGGTTCATAGAATATTGGATGTTGAATGGACCTTATATTATGGCATAGCTTGTTAGAAAGTATCTTCAGGTGATAATCCAGTTTCATTACATATTGAAACATACACTAAGGATCCTGATGAGTTGAATTCTTAGTGAGGACTATACTCTCTGAAGAGTCAAAACTGCAGGTCACCCAAAGGGCAATGGAAAATGGATAGTTACCAATGATGAGTAGTCCACTAGAAGGAAAAGAAAAGATAGCATCCAAGAGATGCACAGAAGAAAGAGTATGTGGGCCAGCACTGTGACGAGTGAAGCATAGCAGATGGAGAGCTTGCATGTTTTACTGGTACCCACGTAATGCTACAAACCTCAGCGAAGGCCCCCAGGTGATTGAGTTTTTGAACATGGATGGTTTGTGGGGAACATGAATAAGGATCACATAGGTTGGCAAGCCCAGATGGGTTTTATTATTAGCACCATTGAAAGGAATTGAAAGATCAATGAGTTCACATATTTATTGAAATGTCTAAGTATGGGAAGGTTTCTTCTACAAAGAATATCACATCCTGATTGTCTTCATTTTAGACCCCACAAATTGTGGGAGCCTCTTCAGTGCCCAGGTCATTAGCACCAGCAGAGGCATTCTCATCGTCGTTGAACACGTCCTCCTCAACCCCTTTGCTTCTTATTCATAGAATCGATCACTCATAAACTTAGAAAGTGAGGGACCCCAGAAGTTATCTATAAACATACATGCACATTAGCCACAATGAAGTCAAGTAATTAATTTTGTCTTAACAATAAACCTTAAATTTATTTACATCTTTAAAATCAATAATACAGTATATAATTTGATGATATTACTTGTTTTATGTGGTTTGATCTTGAATTCATGAAGTTTTGAACCATGTTATTTAATTCTTCATTAGGAAACCAAACTTGTATCACATTGAATATTAAGTGAACCTTTGACATTTTTTCCCAAATATTATTATGACCAGTATGTTTTCAATGATGCTTCAGTCCAGTCAGGTGTCAGGTTATTGAAGTATGCTTATTTTAATCAATAATCAAAAACCCAGCTCTTCCTGACACAGAGGCCAGATTTTCCAAATAAAACGACTCCTCCTTCTCTTCCTTTACTTTTTTTCTCCTTTTCCTTCTACTCCTCCATCATCATGATCATCATTATAAATTTTATTATTAAATACAAATTCTATTTTATCCCTACCAAGAGGAGAAAAATGAAATAAACCATCTAGAATTTTGCTTTCCCTACATAATAAAGATGCCCCCTACCCTTCAGGGCTTGATATCATGTTAGAGTTTGCATCTGCATATCAGTCAGGAAGTGTTTATTAAGCCCTTAATATGTGTTAGGCTCTGTGCCAGGCATTGAGGATACAAATACCAAGAATGAAACATGCCCTGGTTTCAGAGAGCTTATACATCATCAGTAGAGACAACAAATACATTCGTAAATATAGAGAGAATAAACTATATAAAGAAATTAAATATAAATTAGGAAGGGAAGGGCACAGGCAGTTGAGAAGCTTCAGTTAGTATGAGGTGGAGCTTGAAGAGCACATTGGAAGAAGAAAGGGTTTCTAAGAGACAGAATTGAAGAGGCAGCACTTTCAAGGCTTGGGCAACGGATTATACCATGTCACGAAGATAGGAGATGACATTCTTCATGTGCCCATCAGCACGAAGTCAGCTTGGTTGCACTGTGAGAGAAGGAGTAAATAGAATGATTCTGGAAGGATGGGTTGGGGTCAATTTGTGAGAGGCTTTAAAAACCATGCAGAGGAATTGATATTTCATCCTAGGGAATGAGGTTCAATGAATAGGGGAAAGATTTAGCTTCTAACAGCTATTATCCGAGATACAAGTCCATTAGAATGTCTGCTCCCTAGAGTGGAGGGACCACGTTATTTTTTGCCTTTCTTTGTATCCCCGGTGGTTAGCTCACTGCCTTCACACAGTAAATACTGAATAAGCACTTGTTGACTGACAAAAAGTTGGGGAATCCTTGTTTGGAGGGGGAGCTTGATGCAATGGAAAAACATGGATTTGGCACCAGAAGAATTTAGTGACAATCTCAGCACTGCTATATACAAAGATGTGACTTTAGACAAATTTCCTCAGCCTCCTTCATCTGGCGTAACATAGCCTTGAACTAGGTGACTTTGAATGTCCTTCCGGCTCTGTTTATGATATGATTCTAGATCACAAGATACCATATGAGGACAGGAGGCCTGATGTGGTATCAGAAGACTTTAGTTTGAATCCTGCCTTAGACACTCGTCATGGCATTTATCTTGTCTTAGTTTGAATTTCCTAATTTGTAAAATTAGGGTGAAGATTATTTTGAAGATCAAATAAGTACTGTGTAAATCTTAAGTGTTATATCAATTCTAGGCATTAATATCATTGTTATTGACTTGCTTTCTGGGTATTTAAGGCCTTCCGTAATCTGACATCAAGCTAACATTTTAATCTTACTTTCTGGGGGTTTTTTGGTGATTTTTTCCCATAGTGGCCATACTCACCTCTAAAGACCATTGTGCATTTTAAATTATGATCCATCCATTTTGTTCTAGGGAACGTTTTTTTTTTCTTTATACGTGTTAGGAAACTAATGTTGTATGTAAGTTTTTATTCTCTCTCTCTCTCTCTCTCTCTCTCTCTCTCTCTCTCTCTCTCTCTCTCTCTCTCTCTCCTCTGTTTTGGTCTCTGTATCTCTGTAGGCCTTTTGGTCTTTCTCTCTATCTCAGTGTCTGTCTGTTTATCCTTCTGACCTTAGTTGGAAAATCAAACAAAACTGACAGAAATCTGAGTCAGATTCTTGCCCCAATCTGATCATTGATACCATCCTGGAGTATGGATGCATCCTCCACTTTGGTTTCTCTTATAGTTAGACACATCTGTCTCACTCTAAAATATCATCTTGTACCTTGGTTTATGTGGAAATCTATAAGCCTTCTAAAAGTCTTCTTAGAAGGAGAAGGAAGAAGAGGAGATTAATCTGACAAAAATTAATTAAAATTTTGGAGACAAGTGGCATGAAGCCCCAGCCTCCCTCTCTACTATGAACCCAAAGAGTGGACTCCAATGCAAGTAATATCACAGAATATAGATTTCATATGGCTAGTGGGGGTTCAGAGTAGAAAGAGATCAATATTGTGGTTTCAGTGCAACATTATAACTGAGAACAAATCAAAAGGTTAGAGAACCTTCTGGTGCAGAAGGCTTTTGATCGATGCTAGTTCAAGCAAAACGATTGATTTCTGTAAACATTGCTCATGTTAGAGATTTGTTTTTAATTTTAAAAATTTCTATCATTGTTAGATAGGTTGCTGCAAGAAAACTGAAATTATATTTCATTGGAAGCATTGGCCATTTACATGTTCTATAGCCTTTAAGCCTTTATGAGTACCTCAAATGACCACAATCAATTTTCATAGGAAGCTGACTCGTGGTTCATTGATAATCTCAGACGTTTCTAGGACATTTTAAGGACTGCAAAATACTTTGTATACACTTTGATCCCCCAAATAATTCCTGGAGGGAGTTATTTTGAGTATTTTCACTCAAATTTATTTTATGGATGAAAATTCAAAGGTTCAGAGAGGTTAAATGATTTACTTATCACCCCACAGTTAAGAATCACAGACCCAATAGGAATCTAGTGTTTCCTGTCATTTATCATGATGCCCCAACTTTTGGGCCTTATTGTAAAGTTTTAGATTGGAGCCAGGGCAAAGGATGTGTGGGCTCTGGTGAATCTGATCAACTAACAATCCATAAGGGCATACATTGTGGAGAGTTCCTGTATGTAAAAAATGCTTAATAGATACTTGTTGATTTGACTTGGCTTGACTATGTTTCTAGGCAGTGCAGTAATTAGAGTGCTAGGCCTGAAATCAGAAAAAAACTCATTTTTTCTAAGTTCAAATCTGGCCTCAGACCCTTACTATCTATGTGAGTCTGGGCAGGTCATTCAACCCTATTGGCCTCAGTTTCCTCATATATAAAATGAGCCGGAGAAGGAAATGACAAATCACTCCAGTATCTCTGCCAAGAAAACCCCAAATGGGGTCAAAAAGAGTCAGATATGGCTGAAAAACGTGACTGACTGACTATGTTGTAGGCATTACAATAGATGATGGGGTCACAGTGTCAGAAGTGAAGCACTCTAATCCCAATATCAATGAATCTGAGGCACAAGAAGGAGGATTTTATAGAAATAAATTATGTATTATTAAAAGGAAAAGGAACAAGCATTTATAAAGTGCCTACAATATGCTTGCCAAGCACTGTTCTAAGAACTTCACAAATGAATATCATTTGATTCTCTCCGTGATGTAGATACTATTCTTATCTTCATTTTACAGTTACAGAAACTGAGTCAGAGGTTGTGACATGTCAGCAGTCACATAGATTAAATATTAAGTATTTGAGGCTGAATTCAAACTCAGATCTCCCTGATCTGAATCATAGCACTCAATCTACTGTGCCACATGCTTCATTGAGCCTGCCTGCGTGATGAACCCTATTTACTGTGTCTTCTTCCTTCCGAGATTCACAGTTGTTTCTCTGCTTAAAAAGGGGCGGGGCATCACAAGCATCTTGCTTAAGATCTAGAAAATTCCGATTATCTGTTCATATGCATTTGGCTTACAAAAATCTAGAATATTTGGAGGAACAGAGACAGACAGAGATAGAGACACAGAGAAAAACAGACACAGAGAAAGACAGAAAAAGAAAGAGACAGAGAGAGACACGAGACAGTGATACGCAGAGAAAAACTTATTAAGAAAATTTTCTTGTTCCCTGATATAAAAGCCTGGATCACAAAGAACTCTAGCTTTGAGAAGAGAAGCCCCAGCTGTGACAAGATAGCTGTTTTTCAGCACCTGAAGGGCTGTCATTTTGAAGAGAGATTAGAATTGTTCTGTTTTGCTCCTGGGGCAAAACTAGTCCCAATGCATGGAAGTTACAAAGAGGCCAAATTAGATTTGCTCCAAAGTGAGGAAAAAGAAAGAAGGAGGGAAGGAAGGAAAGAAGGAAGAAAGGTGTGAAGAAAGAAAGAGAAGGAAAGAAAGAGTAGAAGGAAGGAAGAAATGACTAGCTATGGGAACTGTCCCAAGGTGGAATAGACTTCCTCAAAAGTTGGTGGGATGAACATCCTTGTTGCTATTCAATCAATCAGAGGCTGTACAACTGCTTGCCAGATATATTAGGGTGGGCATTAATGGACATTCCATTACTAGACCAGATGGCTTATAAGTTCCTTCCAACACTAACTTCTTTGCAATTTCTTTCAAATTAATTCTGAAGCTGAATTCAACAAGCTCTGATTTTCTTCTTAGCCCCACAGAGTTAGTAGGCAGGCAGGGGTGTCTTTCTGACTGGTATAGCAAATGAAATGTGGATGTGTTAGCCAATCAGAATAAACTTTGTGGGTGGCAATAACAATGGTCCAGAGAGAGATAACTCAGTGATAAGGATAATTTCATAAAGAGGGGCATTTCAATTCAACAAAGATTTATGAAAACTGTTAAAGAAATGTGTTCCCTTGGGTTAAGATAAACTCAAAATAACACAAGGTGGGAGCCGTTGAACGGAATCAAATGCCTGCTTTCTTATTACAACATAGACCAATCCTACAGAAATTTTCAGTGTAATTATATATGCATTCATGCTCATTCCTTCACAGGAGTAGGCTTTCTGTCAGCGACAGTGCTCAGATGGAATTGGCTCACCAATAATTCATATGACAAGCTAGTTTTATTGACTGTACTGTCGTTTCTTGTCTTCTGCTCGTTTGTCAAATGGATGAGCATATTTGTAAAGACTTAAAGATATTATTGGTCTATAAACTGATACTACTAATCTTTGTTGATATTGCTTTTCCCAACCTAATCCATACCTTCCTCGCTTTATTTCATTTTAAGGCATTATGGCATGGAGTAGATGCCGGACAATACGGGGACAGAGGCCACCAAACTGAAACCCCACTTTGGATTCCTCGTTGTATGACCCTAGGAATGTTCTTTAACCTTTTGACTCATTACCCATTCTGTAAAATGGTGATGAGGAAGCATGGCATATTGGGTAGAAATGTGCGCTTACAGGAGAAAGAACTGGGATAAAGTTATACCCAGAAAACACTGGCTATATGATCCTGGCAAACTTGTCTGATCTGTCATCCAAGGCAAATCTCTAAAACTACAATCTCTAAAGTGGATGCCTGGCTGTGGTGTTAGAGGGAGTTTCCCCTTGGGGAATTTTTATGCCAATGAAATCTCCCTAGCCTAGAAAATGGGGATGGTAAGTCATCTTATACCCCCTTTCTTAGGGTTCTTTTGAAGAAAGCACTTTTCAGAGATGTGTCATAGAATAATGGATAGTGAGCTGGGAATGGATCCAACAGAGAAGACGGGTTCCTCAGACTCAGACTTTCTTGTTGTTGTTCAGTCACGTCTGACCCTGTGGGCCATAGCACATCAATGCTGTCTGTGGAGTTTTCTTAGCAAAGATATTGCATCACTTGCTATTACCTTTTCCAGTGGGTTATGGCAAACAGAGGTTAAGTGACTTTCCAGTAAGTGTTAGAATCTGGATTTGAACACAAATCTTCCTCACTTTAGTTTCAGGGCCAGCATTCTATCCAGCGATCCACCTAGCTGACTCCAAGGCAAGTAGAAGTTAAGTGACTTGTCTGGGGTCACACAGCTAGTAAGTATCTGAGGGCACATATGAACTCAGATCTTCTAGACTCCAGGTCCAGTACTCTACCCACGGAGCCACCTCAACTACTCTTATGATCTGTCTAATCATTTAGTTTCTCATATTTATTATCTGAACCTGGGATCAGAATACCTACAGCACTGAATTGTTGTATGAGGGATTAACTAAGAGAAGGAGTATAGCAGACGTACTCTGCTATATATAAATGTGTGTGCGTATTGTGTGTGTGTGTGTGTGTGTGTGTGTGTGTATAAACTGACTGAAAATGAAACTAGATTAGGCCAAGGATGGGGAATCTGAGGCCTAGAGGCCACACCTGGCCCCGTAGATCCTCAAGTGGTCCCCATTTGACTGAATCCAAACTTCACAGAACAAATCTCTTTAATAAAAGGATTTATTCTGTAAAACTTGGACTCAGTCAAAAGTCCACACCCAAAGACCTAGAAGGCCACATGCTGCCTCAAGGTGGCAGGTTCCTCACCACTGGGTTAGCCTATGTGTTTACCAATGTGAGGATGGCCAATATGTTCCTCAGTTAGGAGGAGCAAATGAGATACCTTTAAAGTGCTAAATGACTGTCAGCTATAGTATACATTATTATTAATAAGACGGTACCTTTATACTAATACATTCTTTTCATAAAGACCATCCCATCTCTAAATATGTATACTTTGGGGCTCTGTACTGGATTTTATTTCATAGAATTTCAGGACTAGAAGGACCATAGTGATCACCACATCTAAAGTGCTCCAAAGAGGTTAATTGACTGAATAAGGTAACACAGCTATTTAAGAAAAGAAAGAGAATTAGGACACGGCTCATTGGGTAGCCAGCTTTGTTTTTCTCTCTTTTGCTTTCCATCCTTCATCTTCCTGCCTTGTTGCTTCCTGTTTCTGCAAAAACAAAACAAAAACAAACACCTCCATAATAAAATTGACATCATGGAATCTCTGCTTCTCTTAAAGACTCAGCTCAGTTGCTGGCCCCAAGATGGAACTGATCCTCCGTCTCCTCCTGTTCTGAATGTGCTCCCTGCCCCTCTGTAAAAAAGTCAGATTGAATTAATAAAGTTTAGAGAGGCAGACAAAACCAAGAGACACAGAGATTTATTTAGGGTCACAGAGACAGACAGAGACAGACAGTGAAGAACATCAGATGATGTGAGTTCTAATCCTTCCCTTGTTACTGAGTAGCTTTGCTCCCTTATCCCTTGCCTTTTCCATTTAAAAGTAAGCTTACTGAGGGCAGAGATTATGTATCTCAGAATCCAGAACCCAGAACAGTGGCTTACGCTTAGTAGGTACCACAGAAATGCTAATCGAATCGAATTTCATTATTTGACTTTAAAACAATGAATGGGCTTAAACAATTTGAGTGAAAATTAAATATCTGTTGATTTTTATAATTTTGCCTATCTCTGTTCTTTGGAGTGAACTCAATCTAAACTTAGTTTCTTAATATCTCTTGATATTCCTTATAGCCCTTTCAAATAAGTCTTTTCCAGAAATCATTAAGGTTTGTTTCTCTGAGCAAGTAAATTGTGTTTGACCAGCTGCTCTGTAGCACTCATTTCCAGAAAGAATTCAATTTGCTTCTCAACTCTGAACCCACAATGGCTAAGCTTGGCAAAATGCATTTTCTCATCCCTACCCCAGAAGGCCAAGTACGCTCAATGATTTAATCTAACGTGATTTCAACACTTGGCTTCAGACAAAATGGAAGAGTTCCAGCCAAAGCCCACACTGTATTTGCCATGAAGTACCATTTGTGTGTCCTGTAGAGTGAAGAAGGGGTTGTTAATGGCACCAATTAAGAAGCTTGAATGTCATTTGCAAGCTCTTCTTTTTTTTCCTTCTTTTCCTAGCAGGTCAATATGAACATCAGAGGAAATTTCAATACACCCCAAATGCATAGTAACCTTTTGGCAACCTAGAAGAAAATGACTGCTCATGATGGATGGCTCCTAATTAAAGGCTTTTAAGGGTTGTGTTTTTTTTAAATAAATTACCATTCTCCTGAACCACGTTTCCACAAGATTGTCTATTTTGTGTACTAAGAACAACTTGGTTGGAGGTTTCTGATGAGGCTGTTTCCATTAGGGAGGCTCGTTTCTGACTGCAAAAGCCTCTTTGTGTGTATACCTTCCTAGAAACAAGCCCATTTTTGTTGGGGGTGGTCTTCCTAAGGCCAAAACATTTTTGCAATGTTTTTTTAAATGTTCATGAGATATGTATTTCTCAAAAACCCTGAGGTCAAAACATTCTACAGTATAGAAACAGGGAGTGTTAGAACTGGGATGGGGCATAGAATGAAGCCTACGAGAACTGGAAGGAGGTTTACAATCCAGCCTGTCAGCCCAGGGGTAGCCATAGAACACACAGCATAGAATCCAAGAACTTGAATATCAGCCATTGAAGGGAACTTAGGACACAGGAACTGGAGATGGGTGGTGCTTCTGAACTCATGTCCAAGTTAGCAGGGACCTGAGAGAGATTCATAGAGGTAGATGACACCTAGAACATAGAATATCAAAACTGGAAGGGAACTTAGTACATAAAATGTCAAAACTGGAAGGGACCTTAGAACATAGAATGCTATCATATAAAAATATTGAAAGTTAAAATTAAAACAATAATCATAATCATGATAATTAAAGTTATAACAAGTATTTATACAGAACTTTAAGATTTGCAAGGCACTTTACAAGCATTATGTCATTTTAGCCCTACAATGATAGTGGGTTGTTCAGTCGTGTCCAACTCTCGTGACTGCATTTGGGGTTTTCTTGGCAAAGACACTCGAATAGTTTTGCATTTCCTTCTCCAGCTCATTTTACAGATGAGGTAACTGAAGCAAACAGGGTTAAGTGACTTCCCCAGGGTCACACAGCTACTGTCTGAGTCCACATTTGAACTTAAGAAGATGAATCATCTTGACTCTAGCCCTGGCACTCTGTGGACTATGGTGCCACCTAGATGCCCAATCACCCGGGGAGTTAGATGTTATTATTGTCCCCATTTTACAAATGTGGAAACTGAGGCAGGTAGAGGTTAAGTGGATTACTGTGAGTCATACAGCTAGTATCTGAGGCAAGATTTGCAATCAGGTATTCCTAAACCCAGGTCTACTGCTCTATCTGCTATTTTTATTGTTCAGTCTTTCAGTCATGTCCAGTTCTCTGTGACCCCATGAGCCATAGCATAGTGGGCCCTTCAAAGTCAGTGGGTTTTCTTGGCAAAGA